>JASANE010021884.1:0-17233 GCA_030248225.1 Trileptium ribeirensis
CTACTGAAAATCATTCACACCACAGGACAAGCAACATGCCTGAGCCATGTTTCGACAGATAGCAGCTTTGATTAGTGGCCGAGCATAAAAATTAATGCAATTGGAGCATTGTGGATAAGATTGTAACGAACGATCGGTGTATGCAAATCTGAACTGCAGTAGATGACGGCAGCGAAATGTTGTCGCTTTTCTTCTTCGTTGTTTTCTAAACTGTCTTTTATGTCGGACCAATCCTGCTCATCGCTTTGGAACCCGCATTGCACTGAAGCTGCGGCGCATATAACTGGTCTTGCCCTACATTCGTAAACGGAAAAGGTTCAAGTTGCCTATTCAAAATTTATGTGGTGGTCACGCGGCTATCCGTGAGTAATAGTAAGAATGCTTTAGGGATGAATATGACACTTCCCTGCACTCACATGTAAACCCGTGTTTCATGACACGGCGTTTTCGGCCTGACCCTCCCAGTTTTTTTTGTGAGGGGGGTCGTCATGCACCGACCCCCAGTTTCCGGGGGGGGGGGCGGTTGAACCTGTAGCTGCTTACAACTTGCTTGCTAGTAAATTGGGGGTCCGAGCTATCCCCGCACCCAGAAACTGAAGACCCCCAAAAAATTTGTTGGGCGGTCCGCCGAAAACGCCCGTGTCATGAGGCACGGGTTTACATGTGAGCGCAGGAAGTGTCATACTCTTCCCTAATGCACTCTTGGTAATAGTTGTAAATTAAGCCGAAAGTTTTCTGAAATACTGGATTTGCTCTTCATCGGAGAACTACGCATAAAATGGACTGGAAGTGACTTTCTTTATCGTCTGTTTAAGCTTATGGATGGCGTGCCACGGTATCGCCGTCGCATCACATTGTTTCCGATTACGAATTCGACGTATTAGTTGGCGCTGATGGGAAACGCAACACGGTCCCAGGTAAATTAGTCTAGCGTAGCGGTTCTTGTCGATATTTTTTACGCTAATTATGCCCGGGGTTTTGGGGTTTCTTACTTAAGAGACAAAGGCGTAATGAAAAAGCGCATCGCTATTTTGCATAGCTGCTATCAGAGGCATTTCAAGTGACTGTACATACTACACTGTACTGTATATATTACATCAAACTGTAGGATATCACTGCACTCTCTGTCTGCGTGTAATTATGTTGAACTGATTTGGGTTCCAGGTTATTTGACCGACCGTCCGGCTTGTCGAGGGAGGTAGTGGTTGTAGGCAAACGAGACTTAACCCTAAGTGGACACGATATCTGCTGCAATTAATAAACACAGACTATCGTTAGTGATAAGGGCCCGATAAAACCGAGACCACGAATCAGCTCATCGAGAGCAACAACTTTTTATGGACCATTCCCTGGGCCGGTTTTTGGCCTAATATGGTTTGTCGACCCTTTGCCAGGAATAGTGATTTTTACATTTTCGGCACGTTGTTGCTTGTTTGTAGAGTACAACAAGTGTCTATTCTGTTACGAAGTACGCTCGATACGATGGTTTTGATCCTTAGATTCCAACTTGACTATACTAGTAACTCGCAAGCGTGGGTGAAACGGAGCAAACCTGGTTCCATCAAGTGGTAATTTTAAAAAAATTCTTGTAGCAAGTTTTTTGTACAATGTATATTCTAGGATAAAACCACTGTAACCGTGAACCCATCGAAAATCCTAAACCGGGTTTCGACCCTAAATCCATCGAAAACAACTGGTAACGCACGAAGTATTCGTACTAGTCTCTAAATAACCAAACCACCGTATTCAGCATACCTAAAATCCTATACATACAACCTTCTTCACAGTCTTTACACAATACATAACCAAGACGTTAAAGAGAGGCCATATTCTGGTCATTTACCCTAAACCCATTGGAAACATTTGAAAAGGTATGAAATATTCGTGTTGGACTATAGATAATCATGTATTTAGCGTACCCAAAAACCTATATATGCCACTCTTGATGTCTTGCAAGCAAGAAATAATCACACAAATGAAAACCCACTACATTTTGGAAATCGTTTTCGTCGATCGCAAAATCCTTAAAACCCTATGAAAAAGTATAATATGGTCAAGTTAGACTCTATAACAAAACTGTCGTATTCGGCATGCTTGATAATCTAATAGACTAATTGACACTCGTTGTAAGGTAAAACACACGACAACGTGCCGAAATTTGAAAAATCGCTATTTTTGATAAAGGGTCGACAAGCCATATTCGGGAACATAGCGGTGCAGGGAGTGGCCCCACAAAAAGTCATGGTAGATCTCGATGAGTTAATTCTGAATGGTGGCCTCGGTTTTTTGATGCTAAGCCTGTCTCGCTAGATATGGGCTGGGAATGACTGATACCTGTATGGCCAAATTTGGCAAAGAACCGTTAAAACGTGTTCTTGTCATTTTGACCCCGAAGATGGTGTCGGAGCCATTCGCGTTCAACTAAAGGGCAAATTCTCATGTCTTTTGCTATCGAAATCCATCCACGCGACGATGAGTGATGAATGACAGAAACAAACAAAAAAGAAATGTTCACGAACTTTCCCCCTAGCGCTTTCAGTGGAAACTCCACTCGCTTCCATCGCTCCGTTTCAATTATACCTTTTCACGTGGTTTCAAATGTTTTAAG
Organism: Trileptium ribeirensis; assembly: GCA_030248225.1. Lineage (NCBI taxonomy): Eukaryota > Metazoa > Nematoda > Enoplea > Enoplida > Thoracostomopsidae > Trileptium > Trileptium ribeirensis. The sequence continues at coordinate 2,609 of JASANE010021884.1, forward strand.
GTCCACGAATCCGATTTTCAAAATGTGGTGAGTTTTCATTTTTTGGTTGTGTATTGCGTGCAGAGCATCAAGAATGGTCGATATATAGGTATTTCTGAAGGCTGAATACAATAATTTTGTTATCTAGATTCCAGATTGCATATTTCATTTTCATGCGTTCTAAATGGGTTTAGGGTCCATGATCCACAACATAGTCTCTCTTCTATTTGGTTACGCATTACCTGCAGGTTATCAAGAATTGTCTGGCTAGGTGTGCCGGTAGGTTTAACACGGCGATTTGTTTATCGAGAGTCTAGCAGCAGGATCATATGCCTGTTTAGATGTTTTTTCTTTGGGTTTAGGGCCAATGAACCGACTTCCAGAAAATAGTCTTCCGTGGTTTTGTACGTGGCCTCAAAAATAGTATATATAGAGAATTTCGATATGCCGAATCCAATAATTTGGTTATCTAAAGTCCAGTGAGCATATTTCATGCTTTGTTTGTGGGGTTTCAATAAAAAGGTTTCTGGTAGGCTGAATACGATGGCTTGGCTATCTAGAGACCAGCACAAATAATTGATGTGTTGTCACATGTTTTTGATGGGCTTAGGGTCGACGAGGTTTTAGCATTTTCAATGGATGCACGGTTTGAGTGGTTTTAATCTGGCCTATACATCAAACACAGCCTGTTAAAGATGATTAAACAAAATGATAATTGAAAAATAACACCGGTCAGTCACTCAGTTTCACATTCGCTTGCTAGTTTTAGACTTATTGAAAGGTAAAGAAGAGACGGTAGTCAGTAATTATATTTTATTCGAGATCTATTGCAGGATTCCGACGGAAGGAATTTCGCGGAAAATTGGCCATCGGAATAACTGCCAATTTTATCAATCGCCGAAGCCAAGCCGAGGAACGCGTCCAAGAAATATCCGGTCAGTGTTTTAAATCGATAGTTTTAAGTATTTTTACCGATCACTGAATGTGTTATGATAGCCATAGTTGAGCTTAAGCCATATACAGCATTCGCGAGCAATGCCTGTCACCGTTGAGCGAAGAGTGACTGAATAGCGGTCACTTATAACGGGTGTCAAAGCTCTGTTCGAGTCTTTTTGGTATAGTTCATTTGGTCAAGATGTTTCTGTATACTAATCGGTGTTCATTGAGATAAGGCGGGTATATTCTGCTTCGAGCTGCCTCATGGTTAGAGCACTGCTTTTGATTCTTACTGCTGGTTCCAGGCGTTGTTAGTTATGAATTTGCTCAGGATATTGGCTCACGGATTTGCCAGCGGGCATCACGTATCAATTGTTGAGGTTTACAATAACATTTCGGTTATTATTCTAGTAATATAAATTGCCGCTAGTGGATTCTTTGTTATCTGTTGCGATTCCTGTTTGTAACGAAATATTAACTAGATTAAATTATTGTCAAGCTATAAATTGACCACAAAGTACAGTGATTATTTTTGGTTGAGTTGCTCTGTTCAATTCTGTTTGGCAGTTTCAATTTCAGGGGTTGCCTTCATATTCAACCAGAATTTCTTCAAAGATCTCTCCAACGCAACTGGTATCGATCTCGAAAACATCGTTTACTATAAAAACGACACTCACTATTTCGTTATGTGCGCCAAGAAGCAAAGTTTGTTGGCCAAAGGTGTCATTCGTGAGGTCAGTTTATCACAAACGACCATACCCACCTAGTGATTTTTCTTCCTGACACGAATTTTTGATTTCTTAGCTTAGTGGACGTGTTCAATTTTTGCTCTTTTTTCTCTCAAATACCATCTGATTTGTTGTCAAGTGCTCCTGTTTGTGAATTGACTATTGTCTTTCGGGACACTTCACAATACTGCCCCTCGATTTTGTGAGATTTCTGCATTGGTGACCTTCATTTTCTAACAAAATGAGGAATGTGAGACACCGTCGCTGGCTACTTCTTCAATCTGTTTTAGTGCTACGTCGACGTAGTGAGTTTGCAAAAATCTTTGCTATGTTTTTCAATTCACGTATTTCCGGCCGTCGCTCTATGTCTGTAAACGACGTGCATCTGTTGTATTTGTTCATCGGCGGAATTTAAACTCAGGCTGTGAGTAGTGTTTATCAGCTATGTGCGGTCCAGATTTCTTTAAATCGATGGAATAATATTTATGCATCTCCAGGATTTATTTTTAGGACTACGACGACGTTTCCCGTTTGCTGTCGCCCGGAAATGTGGACCAGGAAGCATTGTTGGCGTACGCCCGAGAAGCTGCCGACTTCTCAACCGAAGGAGCGTTGCCTCGCTTGGTAGTTCTTATTGGGTTTGAGCATTTTTAGCTCTGGCCAAGTTTTGATTGAAGCGGTGCATTTTATTTTTACAAAGGGCTCTTGCATGTTGAGTTGGCGATCCGTCTGGAATTTTATACACTGAATGGGTTGCGGTGTTGCATAATTTCATACTCGACACTTTTAAAAGGGGACAAATTTGACAATGGTCAAACATAATTTTAATAAAGGTGTATCAGTTTTGCATGTTATGAATACAGATTTCAAATTCTAGAAGTTTAGACATTGAAGGATATAGCAGCAAATTCGGAATGACAGTGTAGAGCAACATTGTTTACGTTGCCTAATTGTAATAAGGAAACTAACTCGCCGAACAAATTGGGAAGCACCTTGCAAATGGTGCCAATTTAAGCAGTTAATAAGGACGGCACTTAAATGGCTCTTGGGACGCAATCTTTTGAATTTCCCTGAATCCTCCTGCCTCCGAAGTTATGTCGTTTGAGCTAAACGTAAGTGAAATGGAGTGATTTAATTTCAGGACTACGCGTTGAACCATTGCGGTCAGCCGGACGTTGCCATGTTCGACTTCACATCGTTGTTTTCCGCTGAACACGCGTCGCGAATTGTAGAAAAAATTGGTTACCGACTCATGATGGCCATTGTCGGAGACAGTTTGCACGAAGTACGTTCCGAACACGTTCCTGTTCGTAATTTTTCAGTACGCCGCGTACCTACAGCCAAACCGTTCTTGTTGGATTTTATTATTCTAATAGTTTTTTAGAACGGTTTTCAATCACGAAAAACTGCTGCACGGGTGTATTCATTATACAGTTGGTGATAGTGCGTAAGATATAATTGAAATTAATACATAGGTTTTTATTTGAAAATTTCAATGACGCCACCCTAGTCTATGCCATGTGGAAAGTTTTTTGCGATGAAAATGTTTCGGATAGAGATTTCGTACATCTAAATATTGTTTTCGTTGCACTTTTAGCCGTTTTGGCCAACTGGATCCGGTTGCGCTCGAGGCTTTCTAAGCTCTCTAGACACAGCGTGGATGATGAAAAGCTTCGCAAGCGGACAGTTCACACCCGCCGAAACTATTGCCGAGCGAGAATCGATTTATCGTCTGCTTGCTCAGACAACGCCGAAAAATTTGCAGAAGAACTTTTCAACCTATTCCATCAATCCAGCCACGCGCTATGTAACGTTCAATCCGGATTCACTGAAGCCACACCAGGTTGCTCCACTTTTCACAACCGACGGGTCGACGGCCAGTGAGCGGAATCGGGAATCGAATGCAATTCGTCCGCAGTCACCGGGATCGGCATCTAAGCGTCCGAAAAAGGTTAAAACTTAGAATGCCATTTCTGAACTAAATAACCCCATCTGAAATTGTTACGAGCACAGGAAATTCGAATCTACATTTTTCTCACGACATCACGAGTCATTTTGTGTACTGAAAACAAAGTTGGCAGTACGGATTAAATTTAGTTCTGAATGTAGGTCATTTCGTCGTAAAAGTGCTGACGAAGAACATTTAACTTAAAAGTTTGCCAAAAGTTGGTGTTTTCAAGCCTAGTAATAAAACGGTAATGACCCCATAAATCTCTTTAATTGACGGCGGCCCTTTCTTTGGAGTAGGACCGCCGATATTGGAACTTCATTTGACTCTAGCTGCAAATTTTGAGACTCCGGTTAGATTGTTTCTTATTGGTTAAAGACTGCAAAATAGTCGAGGTTAGCTGTGCCGACTATATTTGCAAGTTCAGTCTGACTTCGGCAGCGAAGAGATCGATCGACTCTCTCTCTCACTGACCGGCTCTCTCACATTATTAAGCAGTTTACAGTTTTATATTTTGTCCTAAGCTTTTTCTCTTTACTTGCTTTGGCTTTACGATGGAGTGGTCGCACCTATGGACGGATGACGAAAGATCCCATATGTAAGTATGTGAAGGAGCCTTGGCTCAGCAATTTGAAATGTCTAATAGTTTGAAATGACCTGACGAATAGTATAGGAGAATTATTTGGTAATTGCTGCTAGTTGCACGCACGGTGTCAGCACTCTAGTTTTCGTTGTCTAGCCATCATGTTGGTCCGACTCCCCCGTTGGCAAAAATTTTTTCTGACACCAAGCAGAAGTCTTTCTTAACCTCATTCGGTCATTGAGTTAAGGTACAAATAAACGCGACACTTGCGTCTAGAACAATTTACATGATTTCCTGAGTCGGGTTAGGAGTTAAAACGTAACATTTAAGCCGTCCGAGGTTAAATAAAACCTTTCTTTATTTATATTTAGGGTAACGAACGTGCCATCCTTTGCCATAGTTTTCGATATCGAGTTTTATTAGACAATTTTATTTACGTTTTTACTTATGCAGAACTCATGTTGTGAAACGACCCTTTGTATACGTATTGTTAGGAACCCGAAGCAAATCAATTTTACCTGTTGCAAAATTCGTTCCAGGAATTTTTTGAGATTCTATTGGGATAACGGCAGAAACATAGGCTTTTGAATTAAGCCGTAAATTCAATTGCCCTTAAATAATGTTAATTAATCCCTTAGCTTGAGAGTGGGACAGACCGCTCTGAGTGAAAATTTACCATAACTCAAAATTTACTTCGGGAATTTCGTTGAGGATTCATCAGTTCTTTAACAGAAACGCGTACTATCGAACCGGATTTAAAACTCATTCGTATCTTGTCTGGCAAAGTCTATGGAAATTTAAAATTTTAGGTCTGTCCCACCATTTGATAGGTTGGGCCAGAAATTTCGGTCGACACCGAGTAAACCGAATTCGAATCTTATAGATTCACCATAATCGGTAAGAGCTGTTAAGATTACAAGGCGAATTTTATAGTACGTAGAGCTCTTTTCGAAAGCCGTTTTTAACTTCGAAAGAACGAAAAGTTAGGTATTTTAAGCCCAGTGTCATTAGCTTACAAGGCATCGCCACTCGTAGGATTAGTCGCAAATTAATTCTAACTAAGCTGAATACAATCTTAACATCTGCCACCATGCCCTGAAGTTGACATAAATACATACATTCGTATTATATAGCCATGCAACTTATATAGAGTAACCTGATGGAGCGAACTTGCATTAAAAGTAACCGGATTGAGACTCCCCTGACAAGTAGTTTGTTCCCATATCACACTTGTACCATGGCTTCGCAGCGATGATAAGCAATTTAAATCGATAGTAACATAAACTCTACTTCGAGCAATTGAGCTTGGACATACGTTTTCAAGTGAGGATTAATTAAGACTCTTAACTCGTAAGCTTAAGAAAATCACACATAAGGCAACTTTTTTGACTACCCTAATATAGTGTTTCAACACTGGGCCGTCAAATATTGCGGTAGTGCGAAGATCTTTATTTGCGAAGTTGGATTATAAATTTTGTATATAGCACACTTGTGAACCTTTAGACCCGCTACGACCGTTAGGACCGAGAGAGTATTATCCTAGGTCAAATTTTTCGAGCACCAAGCTACGCTTTCACGACCGTGTCAATGCTGGAAATAAAAGGGTCGAGGCAACGCCTCCAACTATTCCGTAGTTATAAGAAAAAGAATCGGTTGGGAACTCTGGAATGGACCAAATATAATTTCAGGGCGCCCTTGGATTTTTCTTTCTATTTTTCCTCCTTTCTAACGTAGTACTTGGAATAATGCTAGACTGGTTTTCCGAGAAGCATTTGCCAGGGTACTGCAGCACCTCTGACGACCGCCCAGAGAACTTGCTTTAGTACCGAGAAGATCTGAACCGCTAGTCATGAGTCTATCGTTTGATTTTTTTTATCATCTATGTTTTTTGATATAGTTTTATTTGAGAATTTAGAATATTGTTCTGCCGAGCAGAGCCTGAATGAACTTTTTGAGTGAACCTCAATTCACACTCAAAACTTGCAAATTAGCACTTTTCCCTGGATCCGGCTCGATCCAGCAGTGCCTTATCGATCCACCACCCTGTACAAATTTGCACAAAATCTCGCTGGTATATCAAAATTTTATTTTTCTCTGTGTTCGATAATTTCAGTTTTGTGTACATAATAGCTAGGATATTTCTTAGTGGATTTTGACCTAGGAAAGGTTGGAAAGTTAAAAAATCATGTTTCAATCTTTTTTTACCGAGACCTATAATCCGCTCAAGAGATATTTCGCCCTGGCCGCTCCAAATTTACCTTGGTTCACGAGTGTAGACATTAAAACGGCAATTTACCAAATATCTTTAGGTTACAAATGAGCCGAGATTTAAGCTTTATGTATAATTATACAATTTTCATGTGGAACTTTTGCCGTCCTTGGCACGCTTAGTCAGTCACCCTAAGTCCGGATGAACTGTCCGTCGGATAAGTTTGAGACAGAGCTTCAAAAAGACATTAGATGCCGTTCAAAATTTCCCTACATGATTGTATGCGCGTATATACGTATTCCGTTGTGTATAATAACCGAAAGAGCTATCCTCGGGTGTACCAAACCCTGACCATAGGACAGTGATCTATAGTCACCGGCTTCGTTATCATTTTAAGGTCAATTTTGTAGGAACATAGAATAGATATTGTCGTACAAAATTCGCTGAAAATATTTTTACCCGCGGTCATAGTTGGTCATCCGTATGTGTGAGCAGAATACTGCGTCGTCGTACCGATTAGGAGTCGTACCCTTAGACCTCGGTCATATATTTGTATACACGTATATACATTCTTGAATATGCATTAATGTAAATTATTCAATTATACCCTTGCCGATTCGTTGTAACTTATTGTATCATACCCGGTTTTGGTTGTACCGTACCAATTCGTATCGCGTACCATAGCCGTAGATTAAGATGAACAAAATCGGACCCGTAATCCCACCGTGTACGCTTAGTCTTGCACCCTCCATATTTGTTTTGCAGCCTTTAGCTTACCTGAACCAAACTTTTAACCGGAGTTCTTTGCTAGTACCGAGCGAGCAGCTATTCAGGTGGCGCCTCGATAACTGAACATAGCGTGTTATTGTTCCCGTTCCTAGTAAGGTGAGCACAGCTGTCGATGTTCAAAAGGCTTAGGTGAAATTAGTAAATTCACGCCATGATTTATATAGCTGAGAGAGTTCAGTGCAAAAGGCGATGACTCCGATCTCTGATTATCTCTCCAATTCCCCGACTAAATAGTGTTAGTGTACCATATTGTTGTATCGATTGTATTATCCCTTATGATGTACTTGTACGTATACGGTTTTGGCTTGTCAATAAATACTGATTCAAACAAACCCCATGATGGTGCCGTGTTTTAATGCCCCATGTAGCGATACGTATTGAAGGGGTTTATGTAGCGACACGTATTGAAGGGGTTTAGAATCGTCGACCCTATCGACGAGCCGCGTTCATGTTTGACGGGCAGAATTTGTAATCCTTAGTGTGACTCGTGCGACATGAAAATTTACTCGCAAACTTTCATGGAACGTCAGACAAAAACCACGATCCGACGCTAAACGTCAAGGGATTTGTCGTACTCTAGTGGGGCCAGTGGCTAAATATGTGAATCGTTCAGGAGAGTAAAGATCACGCAACTAACACTGTCAGGTGGAACGACAAAAGGGAATAGCGGTATGGTTTCTTTGACCTGTGAGCAGGTGGCGGAGCTAACCTTCCTAGGGACCTCAAAAGTAGTACCATTTATACTACGTGTGCAACCCGTCCGGCAGGATCAGAACACATCTTGTGAAGCGCTCCTGCGGATTGCTAAGCTCCGTAGCTTCTTGGGACTGATCCGAAAAGAAAAGTAGAACCCTATTAGGTCAGCCCTCGAGGTTACGATAACTGGGGTCGTATGGGCATTACGTGTTGGAAATGCAGCAGCGTCAAGTCGATATTACACTTATATTTATGACAAAATCCTTCGTAAAATGATGTGCAGCCTACAGAAATGCGTATTTTCTTTGCAAACAAAAAATGTGAGTAATATTACTATTTTACTATTTTGTAAAATAATTTGCAACAGCTGGGCTAAATTCCCACCACATATTTCCAGTTCCCCCAGGTTAGAGCTAGGGGGCAGCTGAAAGCCCCCAGGCAAAATTTTGGTCACGGTATAATTAAAATCTTTAGAAACTAATTAAAATCTTTAAAATCTTTAATTTTCAGTTACAATTTTAGAAATACTACTAATTCCAGTAGTAACTTATTAACCCAGCAAAATACGGCTGACAATGCTTAACTAGAACAATAACTGTATGATGTTTGCAGTTGATCGAACTGAGTTTGGTATTTAGATTTGTGTGTTTCGTTTTTATAATTCTTCGAAGATTAATTGTAATCTTGGAACACTTTTTGTCAAAGCACAATGGCAATCGCCATCAAAACGTTTTGCGATATGTATCGTAAAGTAGCAATGACTGGTTTGCAGGATACGGAGTTCGCTCGTCAGCTGGCAGTTGTTCAGTGGTGTCAAGCGGTGGTGATGCCGTATAAATTGCGCGTCGAAAACGTAGCCTCGTCATTTCGCTCAGGACTTGTTCTGTGCGCAATTTTGAATCGAAGTCGTCCAGATCTACTGGACTACTGGGCGCTTGATCCGAAAGAGTACACGGCGAATACGATTCAAGCGATGGATATTATCGAGGCGGAGTACGGATTGGCGCCGTTGCCACATTTGGTCCACGGATTGCCGGCTACTAACGAGGAAAAGGTGGGTTAGCTGCACAGAAGTATATTCTATTTTTTACCTGTCTCCAATCTGCTGCACCAGACGTCAACCGTTACCAGTGAGGAGTAGAATGCTACGTTAAGTAGTACCACGTATTTATGGTGATTTTTAGTAGGACACTCTTCGAAATCACCATGTAACGGTGTCGGTTATGACGAGATTCATTTTGACCTCACCTTCTTGGGTTACCTTCTCAGTTTTTTGGGATTGGGGTCGTGATTTCATAGATTAAAATATGCTTCTCCCAGCTATAAGCGGGTATAACTGAAAACGAATTTGGTCGGCCGAAAAAAAATTCAAACCAACCTTCCAAGTTTAGAGGATGGGGCGGGTGATGGGAGCAAATATTTATCTATAATACCATTACCTTTTACATCGAAAAATTTATGGTGTAACCCCTCACAACCAGGAGGCTATGGTCAAAATAGATCCCGTCATGCCCCACGCGCTAATATGGTGATTCCGCAGAGTGTCATACTTTTCTCGAAAATCATTATAAACTCTTGACGGGACTAATTTTGAAGGACACATAAGGAGAAATTTCGGGTGATTATTGTAATTAAGTTGCACAAAATTAAAGATTAATTTTATTGCAACGAAATTATATTGTTATTGGCTCAAAACACGAATGTTGGCTTTGTACCTACATAAATCGAGTCGTCGTTTTCAATATTTCAACTAAGTTTGTTTATCCAAGTAATCGACAACATCCAACGAGGCGATATTTCACGCAGACTTCATATATCGATGCGTATTTTTTCATACTCTTAGGTTCATTGAATACTGAGCGTAGCGATGCGAAGAATTCTTATTAGCCTTGACAGGGGTGAAATTTTACAAAGTTTAAATCGGGTTTTTTTGGGTGTGACGCATAACTCAACTTTGGTACTCGCGCGATAGTTTATTTGAAACATTTAAATATCTTTTTTCACTTTTAGTTGGGCGCGAAGTCCGATTCTAACATCTTCCACTCATAAAAGCGGACCGCACATGCAAGGGTGTGGGGTGCGAAGCAGCCGCTTGTTATTTCTTGATAATTTCCGAGTAGATGTCAGAGCTTAGTTAAGCTCATATTGTAGTGCGATTTAATTTGGTCTCATTTTATGCGGCAATTTACCTTCTAAGTAGTTGCAAATGGTGTGCTGCCACCTTCATTGCTGCAGAGGTGTGTGAAAACGGCTCACGGGACCCAAAGCGAAAACAACACAACCTCCGCAAATGGTTAGGGAACTAGCGGCCAGAGATATTTATCCTCTAAGCACTTGCACAGGCTGCTATAAATCATCAACTATCCAGCTACATTGCCGATATTGATATCGTAAGTTGGCGTGGTACTCTCAAAATTAAATATTCAACACTCAGAATTGACCACCTTGGCAATATGACAGTTTAAAAACGGCTTTTACATCGGTGCTTGAAATAAAAGTTTAAGCCGGCGTTGCATTTTTTGATAATTTGATGTCAACAAAATTCGGTATTGTCACCCTTGTATGCTTCGCTGTTTACCAAAAACCTCTAGGTCGCGTTTTATGGGAGCGTCGCCCGTATCGGTCCCATTTGTTCAAATAAATACGAATCGCGTTCTCCTTAGCCCTGGTGAGATATGCTACTAACAAACTATTTGCTCGCAAAATTTACACACCTGTATTTGCAAAATGTGTAAATTTAGTAAGAAATTGAGTAAGGCTAAGTCGCAACTTAGATTTTAAGGGCCCTCCGAATAAATGAATGGCTTTAAAATTGTAGCAACTAATTACTTTTCTGTTGCTAGCGAATAACATTTGAGTAACTTAAGGCGCGTGCGCACAACTTTTTATACATATCTGACTAAGGCGGATCCTTAATATCAAAAGATTAGTGCTCAGAATATGCGGAAGATTATGGGTCAAACTTTTCCTTATTCGATGATGTGGTTGTTTCTCGACTGTGTGTTTGCGTACTCCTCTACGGTTTTTTGTGGCGGGAACAACCACGATCTGCCCACACTTATTAAGCTAAAGTACCGCCAAGGGATCCAAATTCCCATACACATTTGGGTGGGCGAGCCAGAAAACGACAGCTTCATGGCTAAAAGCATGACAAAGTTCCATACTATTTTTGTACGTATTGACACGCAGTGATTGCCTTCGATGTCACTGTAAACTTGATGTGCAAACCCTGTTTGACATTTAGCAAGGTTGTTTGTGGAAATTTGGTGTAGAGCTGACTCGATCAAATCACGATCAGTACATACTGTTTTAGAGTTTTTGATTTCGAAAGCTATGTTTCCTCTAAATATGAGGTATTTTTATATTTGCGCAAAACACTGTGGATTTATTTCAAGAATGTTCCGTGGGATACAAAGCGGAGGGTTGATGACGGTGACTCATTATTGAAGATAAATTATTTGAAGTCGAGACATGCTTGTGTCGTGCTCCGAACTTTGTTTTTGAGGCAGATTTAAAAACCATTTAAAACGTGTCAACGGTTCATGGGGTTTTCTTAATTAACGCTTCAAGGTTATTAAATTTATTGCTGTCAGAGCTTGCTAAATTGCGACCGCATTTGCCACAAACTATTGCAGATGACGAATACGGGTTTAGGCTGTTCTATATCTTCCCTTCTAAGAACATCGATGAATCCCAAAACGTTTCTGTTCTATCTAACCAATAAAGGCACCTCAATCTTGCGATAGAAAATAATTATTTTAACATAAATTGGAATTAATTTTGTTCGTCACCAGATTTTTCTGCACATTCTTTTCATCGATTTAAACCATGACTGCTTATCTTGGTGTATTTATTCTTCATTTTAGATGAAAGTTGTGGAGTATATCGAGCAACTTCAGTCGAACTTTGAAACGGACTGTATTGGTAGTAACAGCTTAACCGATGAATTTGATGTCTCCAATTCTAAATCTAGCGTCAAAGTCGTCGAAGCTGCCGACGTCGCTGGTATTTCGGTGGAAAAAAATGAAACCAGTTTAACTACAAAGTTGGATGCTAGTCCAAGATATGTCGTAGCTTGTACGAACGCTGTATCAGCAGTCGGGCCAGAATTGCACGTCCGAACCAGTGAAAAACGCAAGTTTCAACCAAGTCCGAGTTTGGATATCGGCAAGAGCGAAAGCAGTAGGGAAGACGCAGAAGCACTACGCAGGCGTCACGAACTTCGCCTTAAGCGCTTGCAAGCTCAGGCAGCAGCTGAAGAAGTTTATGGCCGCTCGTCTGCGCATAAAACTTCGAATTTCCGCACCCCGATGTTGCTGGGGAGCTACAAGACGTCGAGGCCTGGATTAGTTGAGAAACTAAAACCGGACAGAATGGCACTTGTCGAGCAATTGATTAAGGACGTTATGTCTGGAAATGTGAGGAGTGCACCTGATGATGAAAAACGAAAAAGGGCTGAACGACTGGGCCTTACTCCGCCGGCAAAAATTGATTTGGTTCGGATTGAGCATATGGAAAAACGGCTGGAAGAAACAGTTTCGGGCAAGCCACTGCCAGACAGCGAGCGTCAGTATACGAACCGCGATGCCAGCTTGGTCGCAGCAGTGACACCAAACGTCCGTGCAGCTGCGGAGCGCGGATTTGTTACGGACCCACAACACCCAGAGCTGGAACAGCGATTACAAGAGATTGAAAAGCGCGCGTCGGAGGGCATCAAAAGTGGAGCCACCCCTGTGGCTAGGTTAGCACGCGCTCATGAGAGCGTAATCAGACAAAAACCTGTTGCCATAGTCGCTGGAAGAGAGAACAGCGCTCTGCGAAATGGCACAGCACCGACGCATGAATGGCAGCTTGCTCTTGATTTCAAAAACCAGATACCTCTATCGCCTCCATCGAAAATTTCATTTTTTCCTCCTGTTGAAAAAAATAATACAATTTGCTTTATTTGCGGGAAACGAACTTACTTGGCCGAGCGTATTTATGTCGAAGGACTTTACCTCCACAAAGGATGCTTTCGGTGTTCGTATTGCGATAATGCACTCCGGCTTAATGCGTATGGTGCTGATCGAAACATACCAGGCTATTTAGGAGCCACCTTCTACTATTGCAACAATCATATGCGTTTACCTTGGGAAGACAAAGTTGAGCGTATCGAATCGAGAGCTGCTCGAGCTACGACGAGTCCCGTGGTTTCACCGATAAGAGGTACGCCCCAACGACAAACTTCGATGACTAAAACGCCACCGCCAACTCCTCCAAAGCCAAAACAAAACCTTGGGCAAAAGGGATTAGTTACTACAGTCTCGGGATCCGCAAACTTTGGTAGCACTCCACCGACACTTACTGCTGCAGCTGGCAATCAACCTGTCGGACGTACTCCCACCGTTACGCCATTGTCGCCTTCGATTGTTCAGTTTGGGATCAGCAATAAACCGTACTACCTGAGTCCGAGGGATGGCACAACAACGCAGATTTCTACACCCAACGCCGTGGTTCGTTCACCTAATGAGCAATTCTTTACTCCGACCGGTTGGTTGCAAAAACCTGGTGATAGTGAATCCAGTACAACAGCATCTTTCTTGGCGACTGGTTGCAACAACAACGGTATGAAACTAGTCTCTTCAAACCCGGCAACAGTTGTGATAGCCCGAACACCCAGCATAGCCGGAAGCAGTTCTATTTCGACGCCGGAACGAGCCGAATGGGAGAACACGTTGCCCAGAAAGAGGAAACACGGAGAAGGTTGGTGTGTTGCTCCGAAACCCAATTTCGTTTTGTTATCGATATTTTACCCGGCAACTGTCCTAATATTGGGCAAATAGATAGACGTAGGATAGCCATATGATAGTAAAAGGTAGGCGACATAGAAGATATTGTCAAAGTAAGGTGTGATCATGGCAGCGCATAACCAATGCAATAGATTATAAAACAAATATTAAATAAGTCCCCTACATTTTAATTTGGAAGTGTTCTGAAAAATTGCATTAAATATAAAATGTTGATATTCCTCTTGTGTGGCAGAATCTACTTTGGATCGAATGTGTCTCTGGGTTGAAAACATTCCGTCTCCACAGCTGTAACACGATGTATCATTTGCAGTTGGATCCTGTTTCCGATGCTGTAACAGGAAGCATCGTAGCAGTTGGGATTTGGCTTCCAACCCAAGTTTTGACTCTGATACTGGTCTTAGTGCCTGCTACGAAGTACTCCCCAATATTTATGTTGAGGCTCTCCCTATGTCGCCTTACGACGTCATACACTGAAAAATTGTCACGGTTGATGGATGTTTGGCCGCTGACGATATTTTCGGTTAAACGGATTAAACATTCATGGTTCCGAAACATACATATGACCCTGAATTAACTGCCAGATAACCATGTATTTTATGTTATCGGTCACCCTCCATGTTTTTCGCAGCGTGTGATAGATGTGACTTTTTGTTTGGATAGCATCAATGACCAAGTTAAAGAAATATGCGTGAGCAAACATAAGGTGGCATTACCACACCTACCATGTTATTTTGTGGCTTCTCGCAGAAAACCCCTGGTTTGCCTAGGCTACCCGAAAACACACTATATAATATAGTGCTGTAGCCCTCGAGAAGGTTTTGACATAGGTTTTAGGACCTAGTTACCCAGTAAGTAGGTTTACATGGACAATCGATACACTCATAGAACGGAGTCGAGCGGTCCTTGTTACGACCGGATCTCGTCACCGATTCCTGAGATACCGGAAAACCGTAAGAATTTAGTCATTC
>JASANE010021885.1:0-18103 GCA_030248225.1 Trileptium ribeirensis
TTGTACATAATTAAACAATATACGTAAACAATCATGTAATGTCGTGATTTTGCCGCAAACTCTGTAAGACTCTGATGAAGACAGAAGATTGAAACTAAACGAAATCCAAACCAAACATAACTAATAAGTAAAACGAAAGCTTTTTATGCAAATTAAGTGACAAAACAAACTAAATTTTATAAATATTAAGATTTTGGAAATTTAAAAACCCAGGGAGACATATCATAAAGTATTTTATGAAAAAAGAGCAAAAATTGGGATTTTAGCCCTGTGAAGCCTTTGGTAGCCTACTAGACCCCGACAGCAAATACATTAAACACTGCATTATTCTGTATACATTGCCCTATAGCTATGTTATTATTGTGTTTTAAATCTATAATAAAAACCGTATAATAAAACACCTTCCTACAACTTTAAAGCTGTCGGTGATTTAATTAAAAGCTTCAATGCATAAATTCATGTACATTACGAACATAATTGAACAATCTTTCTTCATAATGAAGAATCTTCCTTGGATCCTTCTCCAAAAACTTATATAGTACAATTGAGAACAATTGCAAGCCACCGCGGAATTGTTTGGGTACTTATAATTTATGACAAACTCAGCTTTCATAACACTGCGAAATGTAACATTGGTCCATTAGCCCTTTTGTCACCAAATGGTAAAGGTATTTGCACAATCACGAACATAAAATACAGGAAAACCATTTCGTGAAGAAACCTTATAATGGCGGCTGGAAAAAATAATTGCAGTTTTGCATGCAAATTTCAAGTATAAATCATAACATGAGAACATTTAACAACATTGTTTTTTAAAAGTTTAACATTTGAAACGATACTATTCATTTACTTATAGACATTATCCACTAGACTCTGCTTTCTCGTTTTTGACTAACCACAGAATGTTGCTGCACCAACGCATTGAACAGATAGCTGATTAGTGAGTGCTTAAAAGGATTTTGTCTAACGTATAAGTATTACGTTGAACCTGTGCTGTTTATGTTGATTTGAATTTCGTTTTCATTACGAAGTTTTTTTATTACTGCGGTATATTATGTGCTAGTGCCAGAATAGATGCATATAGCAGTCACGTGCATGACCAGATGTTGTTGCGTGTGCACAGACATACAGAGCACGTTTTTTTCACAGTTGTCATATTGTATTCAAGGCTGATTACTACCAGGGTGAACCAAACGATAATCTGCATACATAACATCGGAAATGTTCAAAAATACGGGCAAGTATGCCACCTGCACAGGCATCACCCTTCGAGAAGGGCGCAGTATGCCATTAAAAAGTGGAGGACCGCTACCAGGAAATTATGAAGGCCGTCTTAGGGCGGTTTCATTGTCTCGAAAGTGTGGGCTTACCCCCCTTCCATGTGCTGAGGCCCTGCCCTTTTAGCTGACTTGAAATTTCCTTTTACTCTTCGAAGTTTTCCAATTGGGACCCATTGGCCAATGAGGCGGGGTTTTAGGAGCGGCGATCTCAATGGAGATAAATTTGACATGAGGGGCCGGCCCTCAGGGGATAAGCCCTACCCCTATTGGCACCTGTGCATAAAAAAATTTTTAATGTTCTAACTTTGCCCAAATAATACCATAGAACATTGGCGTTGCTATAATTCGTTCAGACATACCACCGCTGAGTGACATAAAAGAGAAAACTACAGTGATTTTGGAAAGATTATTTCTTATTTTTTTGTTTCGCGTAAAGAAGTGTGTTCGATACAGCTTTATGTCAATATGGTATTAGGGACAAGGTAACATATCGTCTATATCATACATGCTCAAGGTCGAAGGTCCTGGGGCAGCTGTGGCATCGAAGGAGGCTTAGGCCTTCGGCTTCGCAGGTGGTTCGACGCGTCAGGGGATAACACCCTCATGACTTACCT
Source organism: Trileptium ribeirensis (assembly GCA_030248225.1). Classification (NCBI taxonomy): domain Eukaryota; kingdom Metazoa; phylum Nematoda; class Enoplea; order Enoplida; family Thoracostomopsidae; genus Trileptium; species Trileptium ribeirensis. Next base: position 1,895 of record JASANE010021885.1, read on the forward strand.
CTATTAGCATGTATGGCCTGCGCAATGATGTATACACTATGGAAATAAGGGTAAAATTTGTCTATAAGGCAAAAATTTAAAACAACAAATATGCTCCCTCGCAATCGATAACAACTCCAAGGCTATAGTGGTGTTAAGAACATAAGCTGTGTAATTCGTATCAGAAGTGTAAAGCGGAAGTTAAAAACCAGCACCAAACTCGACCTAGATTGATCCAGACTGATCGAAACAAAAGAAAATTAAGCTAACATTAGGTTAGCTAAAATCAAAAACAAATGCTAATTATGCAAATTAGCATTTAAAGGAAGACAAAACAACAAAACCCAAGAAACGAAAAGAAAAACCCAGGAAAGGAAGGTGTATATATAATAAAGGAGTTGGTGTCCAACCCGGGGATATTGGGGCGGGTTTGGAACGGAAACCCCCTGGTAGTCTGGTAGACCAGGCTAACAAATGTTATTTTATTTTGGTTTCGTGGGGGTAGGGGTTGGATGGGGATTTTTCTTTATGTCGGCTATCGGTTATAAAAAGGGGATGGAATTCATCACCGAAGGATTGTGCGGTTCGAGGTGTGGTTAGTAGAATACCGGTGGGACGCTTGTTATGGCACGCGCCTTTCTTTTCGTGAGCGGTACTAATGGTCTATATTTCGCGAAGCGGCGTGATACTTGCTCGGCTCTATTGCTCGCGTTCCAGATAATCGGCAACAGACACGTATATAGAAGATTTATTTCAACGTGATAAAATGTTATTTTACTCAGGTCACACCCGTGTGAATCGCAATGCACTATTCCTGATTACCGTGTGCAATTCATGATACCGTTCTTCTAGCTCGAGATAAAAGCCGCGGCACTATTATTTAGTACCGTATTATTTTTAGCTCACGACCGATTGTGTATGTGTCAATAGCAATTAGTTGCGCACTCGTATCCAAAACAGCAGTACCATTCTTTAGTATTACATTATTTTCAGCTCAAGCTGGTACTCCACCGGACTCTATTGCACAGTCTGACTTTCACTATGACACAGTCTGAAGTACAATTTATGCACAGTCTGACATCACACTTCAATATCTCCAGATGTTTCGCTTCACTGTGCACAATGGCCACTGCTTTGAGTACACTCAACGATCCCTATTTAATACTTTAACCTTTAGGTTAAATTAAAGCTACCAAATACTTGGCCTAGTCCTTAACCTAAGTTATAACAACTAGTGTTTAAGGTTTACGCTTGAGCAATAGTGATTAGAGTTTAGGTTATCTATTACTTTATTAAAGCCCTTGTGGGTTGACAGTGCGACACCGGACGGCTGCCAACAATGTGAGTATTTTATTACCTCAACCTAAGCCTTAGATTTATACTAATAATACAGCTATGTTAAACAGGCCGACCCCGGACGGCTGCCGAACCACGTTATTAAAACCGTACAGTAGCGGTCGACTACTATGCAGTTGAAATTTGCTCAATGTATGCCCCCGGACGGCTGACTATACTGGTATTTGTGTATAAGGCACTCGAGATTTTGGTGGTCCGAACCAGCCCCTTACTCTCCCGGTCTTCTCAAGACTAGTACTACTTGCTCCACCGACCCCGGACGGCTGCCAGGCTTTACAAGTAGTACTACTAATGTATTCGAGTCCTACCTGGCTCTCACCCGGGTTGCAACTCACTCGAGCCCACGGGGCCGAAATTTTTAAGATATTACTAGCTCTAACGTTATGCTATTCTATCGCCCCTATCTTTATTGACACTTTTTACTTCGATTTTATAATGAAAACTATTATTACTAAATAAAATAATAGTGGGATTAGGGTTACCTATTTGTGCCGTTGCTCTCAGAGGTTCATTACGCCAGGCTCCTTTACACCCTAATCTGTTGTATACAAGGCAATCACACCGCGCATTCTTTGCGCTCCACGAAATAACAACAATATAAGTCGAATTCGTGATTCTGGAAAGCCGAGAATGGGCGTTTCCTTGCGATTCAGCCGCTGATATAAGGCCGAGTATAGGCACCTTCTCAGTAATAGAAATTCCACAAATTTTAGCCGACTCGTAAGCCACACACAATTCTTTGCGTTACTAATAATTCAGCCAGTAAACCCAATACAAAAATAATCAGCAAGTCCTTTCGCAATAAGCTCAGTAATTCCCAGTCTCCATTCAGGTCAATCACCGAATAAAAACAAATTCGAAATACACAGCTGACGTAACCAAAAACTAAGCCTATTAGCTAAGTAACCGATTAGCAGTCGTACATTTGGGAAACCCTCTCCTCGTGCTCACGTCTTTATTCGTCGATTTCGACCAGACTTCGAGGAAATCGACGTCATCAAACTGATGGAATCAAACGGCATCACGCCACAGCATGTGTTCAAGCTGCCGACGAAAAGCAACGACGCATCCCCCTCGTCGTCGCTCCCCCCCCTTACCCCCCCAACCGCTGCACGTCGTGCCGCGCAGGAGGCGCGACACAGACCTTCTCACCGACGACGCGCCCCGCCGCTATACCCACGGACGACCGCGCCCCCGCGACAGCCGACACGAGAAACTCTCCCTAACCCACCACGACCACAACATACCGTACATTGCGTCCGTGCGACGCCCGCGCCACTCCCCCCCCCCCCGACCGCCAGCTACCCACCCACCCCCCGCCTCCACACGCCGCAGAACCCACCCGCCCAGCTATCCGCCCAACCAACCCCCCGACATCCCACGATCCTACGACTCACTCCCACCCACACCCACAAGAGACCCGACTCCTATCACAGCAACAACAAACCCACAGCAGCACATACAACCGCCCCCCCATCGCGGCCTCTCCACACAGCAACAGCAATCCCCCCGATACGCACCGCAACCACCTCATCTATCACGTACCGCACGACCGACCCAATGCCTCAATATCCTCCTACTCCACACCAACTCCCCATCTACCCTCAAACTACCAGACGAACTCCTAGACAGCAGGTGAAAGCTATAATATCCATAACATACATCTCTCTCTCCAATATCAAGATCGACGCGATTTTTCTGAACTCCTATATACACCACACAAATTAATCGGGCACTAAAGTTCGATAGCCGACCATCTACTACCCCTAAATTAACCGCCCCCCCCAACCACATTCCATATTTAACCAATTAACAAACCCTAACCATAACCCCACGACCCACCATCCAATAAAGGACTTAACCTAACCCTAAATACCAAACCTCCTCCACATAAAATCCTTCCGACAATCCATAACTAAATCCCCCTCCAAACCAAGAAATAAAATAGAACTTAAATCCCTAAAAAGCCATTATCTATATCACTCACACATAAATATTTAACTATCGCAATATATATCATAACACAAAAACACATAGACATATAAACATATACACACAACAGAGACATAAAAACATCAAAATATCGCACCACAACCATATACATCAACCTCCATCCCACCATCTCACAAATACTACCACCCCACTCTCTCTCTCCCTCACCACCCACTCTACCACACACACTATAACATATATCCTATATACACCTCCCATTACAATCCCGAGTATCAGAAATACAATCCCCCTGTAATAAAACCAATCCTCCAAAAAAATAAAACTCACCCATAGCTCACATCCAACCATCCCCCCTCCCCCTTCCCAACCAACCAAACCATCCAGAAAAAACCCTACCGCAACCTCGCCAACACAGCCAGATTATACTCCAAACAAATCAAATCAATATAATAACAACATAAACGACTAAACTAAACGCAACACCTCACCCGACACACCAACCTCTCACCTCATCACGATATCATAACCACCATATCTAACTATATCAATAAACTATACTCATCTACTCCCCCCCAACCCAATCACCCCACCCTCCACCACCATATAACTATCACTCCTACCTCCAACTACAACAGCTAAAGAAATCATCCTCATCCAAACCAACACCACCAACTCCTCTCCCAATGCATCTATCATCTCCAACATCTCCAACCATTCTCAATCGCTCTATATCTCCCCACAACAACACTCATAAACAAACTGAACTGTATAACCAAAAAAACAGCAAAAAATCCCCTCTTAATCCCCGAACTAAACCCAGCACACAACCCCAAACACATAATAGACATATCCTACCACACAAATCTAATCTCGCAAACTAATATAGCCTATATATACCATCAACTACATATCCATATCAATAACTATATATCTCCTATCACCATAACAATCGCATATCAACAGCACAATCAACTATATCCGCATACAACCATCTCACCACAAACATCCCCCCTCCCACAAACCTATACCATCTCCTGCTCTCGAACCTATGCCACAATCCACACCATAACCACTACACATACCAACTCGACTACAACATATCACCCCTACCTCCTCTCTCTAGATAAACAACAACTATACATATCACAACAACGCAACAATACCCCAACAACGCATACCACACACCTGCAAATCACAGCCCCAATCACATATACAACCGCCGCTAACAACTCCAACCAGCCGCTCACTATACTCTACAACCACGATATTCAATATATACACTCTCACCCCAAACAAAACAAACAACTACATCCCAAAAAATAGCATAATACTAGAATAATAACCATCACAACATATACAAAATATAAAACAACAACAAACAATCTAAAATTCCTCTACAGCGAATACACCAACCCCCCTCACCACAACCCCACCATCCATATCCCTCGAACATCAACATTAGAGACACCCACACACAACGACCCTTAACAACACACAGCCAACAACAGCACAAGCACTCACCTAAAAAACACCACACAACCTAACATAAAACACACCCATAACCAGATATCCACATCACTCCCACTACTTCACACGCACACACGCCACCACAACAGCCACACCCCACCGCCCCTCACCCCCCTCCCCCCCTAGATCCAACCCTCACCCCAAACAAAAACACCCTCGACAAACCACATAACACCTCTACCGACCCTTCAATACCCCTCTCCACGCAATCCAAACCACCCTCCCATACACCATATACCACAACACCCACACACCCCACTCCCAACCACCAAATCCACCTGCCATCCACGAATCAACAACTAAAACCCCCCAAAAAACTCCCCCCAGAAAACAACCACCACCTCACAACAACCAAAACACCAAATCCCCACTAAACCCACACCATAACACACAATCACACTTCCAACTCCCACCCTCCTCGCACCCCCCACAACAAGCCATGTACATAATTAAACAATATACGTAAACAATCATGTAATGTCGTGATTTTGCCGCAAACTCTGTAAGACTCTGATGAAGACAGAAGATTGAAACTAAACGAAATCCAAACCAAACATAACTAATAAGTAAAACGAAAGCTTTTTAAAAACAAACTAAATTTTATAAATATTAAGATTTTGGAAATTTAAAAACCCAGGGAGACATATCATAAAGTATTTTATGAAAAAAGAGCAAAAATTGGGATTTTAGCCCTGTGAAGCCTTTGGTAGCCTACTAGACCCCGACAGCAAATACATTAAATACTGCATTATTCTGTATACATTCCCTATAGCTATGTTATTATTGTGTTTTAAATCTATAATAAAAACCGTATAATAAAACACCTTCCTACAACTTTAAAGCTGTCGGTGATTTAATTAAAAGCTTCAATGCATAAATTCATGTACATTACGAACATAATTGAACAATCTTTCTTCATAATGAAGAATCTTCCTTGGATCCTTCTCCAAAAACTTATATAGTACAATTGAGAACAATTGCAAGCCACCGCGGAATTGTTTGGGTACTTATAATTTATGACAAACTCAGCTTTCATAACACTGCGAAATGTAACATTGGTCCATTAGCCCTTTTGTCACCAAATGGTAAAGGTATTTGCACAATCACGAACATATAATACAGGAAAACCATTTCGTGAAGAAACCTTATAATGGCGGCTGGAAAAAATAATTGCAGCTTTGCATGCAAATTTCAAGTATAAATCATAACATGAGAACATTTAACAACATTGTTTTTTAAAAGTTTAACATTTGAAACGATACTATTCATTTACTTATAGACATTATCCACTAGACTCTGCTTTCTCGTTTTTGACTAACCACAGAATGTTGCTGCACCAACGCATTGAACAGATAGCTGATTAGTGAGTGCTTAAAAGGATTTTGTCTAACGTATAAGTATTACGTTGAACCTGTGCTGTTTATGTTGATTTGAATTTCGTTTTCATTACGAAGTTTTTTTATTACTGCGGTATATTATGTGCTAGTGCCAGAATAGATGCATATAGCAGTCACGTGCATGACCAGATGTTGTTGCGTGTGCACAGACATACAGAGCACGTTTTTTTCACAGTTGTCATATTGTATTCAAGGCTGATTACTACCAGGGTGAGCCAAACGATAATCTGCATAAATAACATCGGAAATGTTCAAAAATACGGGCAAGTATGCCACCTGCACAGGCATCACCCTTCGAGAAGGGCGCAGTATGCCATTAAAAAGTGGAGGACCGCTACCAGGAAATTATGAAGGCCGTCTTAGGGCGGTTTCATTGTCTCGAAAGTGTGGGCTTACCCCCCCTTCCATGTGCTGAGGCCCTGCCCATTTAGCTGACTTGAAATTTCCTTTTACTCTTCGAAGTTTTCCAATTGGGACCCATTGGCCAATGAGGCGGGGTTTTAGGAACGGCGATCTCAATGGAGATAAATTTGACATGAGGGGCCGGCCCTCAGGGGATAAGCCCTACCCCTATTGGCACCTGTGCATAAAAAAATTTTTAATGTTCTAACTTTGCCCAAATAATACCATAGAACATTGGCGTTGCTATAATTCGTTCAGACATACCACCGCTGAGTGACATAAAAGAGAAAACTACAGTGATTTTGGAAAGATTATTTCTTATTTTTTTGTTTCGCGTAAAGAAGTGTGTTCGATACAGCTTTATGTCAATATGGTATTAGGGACAAGGTAACATATCGTCTATATCATACATGCTCAAGGTCGAAGGTCCTGGGGCAGCCGTGGCATCGAAGGAGGCTTAGGCCTTCGGCTTCGCAGGTGGTTCGACGCGTCAGGGGATAACACCCTCATGACTTACCTCTATTAGCATGTATGGCCTGCGCAATGATGTATACACTATGGAAATAAGGGTAAAATTTGGCCAGCTATCAACAGTTAGTCTTTATCGAAGTAAAATTCCAGATACATTTCAAATTTGAATAGTTTCTGTTTAATTTCTCCTGAATGATCCCAGTAGTGGTTTATATGCTGTGGGTAAGCCCACTGAGGTCACACCAAATGCAAAAATTAAGCAAAACAGGCTATAAAAATATAATTTGTTATGATTTCAGCCTGCGATTTATTATATTTATATAATTATTATCATGTCAATAGATACATTTGATGTACGACACAAAGACTTCGGCAAAATTAAACCGTTCTATAGTTGAAATATGAGAGGACACCCAGTAACAATGAAAGCAGCTTTCTGATCAAGCGACCATAATTAAACAGGTAAGTTATGTACATATGCTAAATCAACTACATACTTCGCTCAAATCTGTGGAGTACTGTTAGGCCTACAACTGCGTACGACTGGTCTGGATTTTCGGATCAACTGCTGTTTTTAACCTATCCAAGTCTATCGACCCTAAAGGTTACTTTCGCTCATTTCGTTCAGGCGCGGTATGCTTCGAACAAGAATCACGTATTTAATGTATACACACATGAAATGAAAAGTGTTAAGTTAGAAGAATATATTAAGCGTTTAACGCATTCTGACTTATTGCGAATCCTACAACTTGTGTTATATTTAACTTGGAAACTTTATTTCTTAGATTTTGAAAAAATTGTTTCCAATGTAAGTGTTTTAATGGTAGTATTCAGCCTTGTTTGATTTTGTGTCGGGTATTTTAAATTGAATTTGCTCCTAAAATAATTATGGTCACATAAGTTAGCAGCTCGTTATGTATATTGAGCGCGTAGGGCCCAACACCCAATGATCCTCTACAACAAAACGTGGCTACGATAAATTTTGAAGCCCTTTTAGAATATAGAGGCTTGATTAATTAGTGACAGGCTACTTATGAGTTATTGATCAGTCCGGCTTTCTTGCTCTACAACTCGGGACTGTCATGTTGCAACTATCTCACATTCTCTTTTTTTGTACTTCGTAATTATAATCTGTTTCTCTGCTGCTGCTTTATATTCGTTTTCGAACATATATCGGCCCAAATAACCCTGAGGGGCGGTACATTACAACGTTAGAGAAAAGAACAGCTTAGACGGGGGGAGGGATTCGGGGGCGGCAACCCTCGACTTAGGCTTAGTGTATGTCTCATATAAGGCTCTTAGCTTAGGCTAAGACTTAGGCTTAGTATATCGAGAACGGCCTGTCTGTCATAAGTGAGAATCACGTCATTCAGGTTTACACGCCTGGCCGACCAGTTATATTTGTAATACAGCTTCGGGCCCAAGTAATCCTGAAGGACGTTACCTTATACCGTTAGAGAAAAGAGCAGCTTAGGTAAGGGGTTCCGGGAACGGCAGCCACCCGACTTAGATTCACTGTATGTCTCATAAGGACCTTAGCTTAGTACGTGGCGAGAGGCGTGGCATGCATTACATTTATTTACTTACTGAAATTACTTTGGCCTAAATTCGCATATGTCTAGGAATGCCTCCTCTGAATTGATAATTCTAATCCAAGGGCAATTGTTTCGCGAAGGAAATGAACAATTAGCATTTTCGAAGAGACTTGAAAAGAAATGCCAATGAGTCTAGTTAATCAGCTATTTGCGCTAAAGAAAGTGTTTGAGTTTTCTTACTCTCCCGAAATTATTCTAATTTGAGATGATGCCGAAGCGCTCAGCTTCCTGATCGAAAATACACCATTGATGCTCAAAGATAAAGAACCCTCTTCCCCTTAATTGCACATGTTGTTCATGCTGTCGTTGTTAATATCACATGTAATTGGGTTTTTTAATATAATATATTAATGTAGTAAATATTATTATACAAATTTATAGATTCACAGACATAAAAGAAAATAAATTCAGCATATCATCACATAAATATGTTAAATGATTGACGCACTTTCAATCATTTTACGACGAGATTTCCTACTTTTAAAAATTTAGCTAAAATTATTAAAATATCAATATTTTTAAGCTATTAAAGGAAAAATTATCTCTGGTGATAAAGATCTACTAATATAAATCCTGTTACTGTTCGACTTTGCATTATTAACCCATTGTCGGCTCCAAACATTTTGTTGAAAGTAGTCCATCCATAAAGGATTTTGCACTGGTATATATATATCAAATAACAGTGTGCGTCTAAAATAGTTGTTAATATCGAAATCAAATTTGCAAAACATCATAAGATTTTTTGCATCCATAAAGGGCGTTGTAGCGTATGTAAAATTAAGTTACATCTCATTTCTTTATGCTTGTCTCGTGCGAATGAAAAACCAAAGAAGAATTTGCTTAAGATCAAAATTTTTTCCACTCACTCGTTTAAAAAGAGGAGTCAGATTGAAGTAAAAATCAGAAGCCCTTTCACAATATACAAAAACTGGCATGATTTGCACGAATAATATTACCATTATTAAAATAGCAATATTCACAGTAAGAAGGTACATCTGAAAAAGTTGATTCACGATCACGAGTTAACAGAGCCCTGTAACGAATCTTATAATGAAGAGTTCGTGTGCAGCTGCTTTCAAAGGGTACCTTGGCGTAACAGCAACTTTTGCTAACGAAATTTTCGTCACACCCTATTAAATCAATCCACTTGGCATCATTCTCTCTCGTGGACATTCCAAATTTATGTAACACGATTATTTTATAAATATTTCTATTTTTGCCGGTTGCGATTGTTAGTGTTCCTTCGAAACAACTGCACGTGAAATTATCGATTTGTTTTAATCGAGTGCAGATTACGATCCGCCTCAATTCTTTATACAGTTCCCGACAACCGACTTCTCTTAATTCACGAATAAATTTATAGCGTACTCGGTTATAACATATGTCAAACATATGACACCATGTCTGAGCTTCTAAATCCTTAAATATTTTTAGTAGTAACATCAACCGCATTTCAGGGTGCTCGTGGGGATAGGGATCCCCATGGGGATGGGGATGTGGTGGGGATTAATTTTGATTTCGTGGGGATCCGCACCCCGCGGTGGGGATTTTTCTACGGTTGTTTGTTATGCTGAATGTGATCGTGTCATGGCAACTGATTCTGCTGGTCGTCATCTTGCTGCAGCTTGTACGCAACCAAACCAAAGGCGTAGCCCAGGGGGGCATTTCCCCGCAACCGACCCGACCTATGAAAATTTTTCCACCGTTATAACGCTATGCAAAAAATTTTCCGGATTTCTTGAGATTTTGTTATTCTAAAATCGCCCAAAATGAACATTTTTGACCTGAAATACCCAAAATCAGACCTGCGGGGCCAATTCTTTCACTTTTATAACCCAAATTTACCAATTTTGTGGATCTTGTGGGCCATATATATACCGAATACCGACGAATACCCACTATCATCCGAAACGCGGCGCGTTCCGTTATTTCTCGGGTATGTGCAAATCATCCTGATACTATTTTCGTCTAAATCTCCGTACCTTTCCCTCCGCGATTTTTGCTCAACCGCTGGCAGCATCGTCAAGTTCAGCCTAACGTGCCTACGTTTGGCCGTCAATTCAAGCGAGAGGGACAGGAAGCATATAAAATGAACTGATTTTTTGATGAACTCAATGCCGACATTAACAACTTCGTCTTTTTGAACACCGCATATTACTTTTTTGACGGCGACGAATTGATTCGGCCTCTTTTTGCCAAGGACAGGTTCTCACCTGGCTCGCCAAGGTGTCCTAATTGTGGGGAACTGCATCAACGAATTGAATGCTTCAGTTGCCGAAGTTTACCGAATGGCGGGCGAAGGCATGCAACTGGCATATACCGGTAAGAAACAGAATTCTCATTCGCTACTTGCTTTTTGTATGGCTACGGTGAACTCGAGCATTACACCTATGACTCTTAATAAAGCATGAGAATAGTATCATGCAGCAGGAAGCTAGTACCCACAACATCATACTAGAGAGCCAAAGTATCTAGTATGAGACTTAATGAGCATGAGAACTGTCTGTATCATGCACTGAAGCTAGAGAGCAAGTATCTAGTGACCAGTAATTCCCAAAATATCAGAGTGTTTTTGTATCTGACAGGGAAACTGGGGCCCGTGGCTGTACTCTGCTCAGCTATCGGGCGTGGTCCTTATGGCGATGGGGCGTCCGTGGGTTCGCAGACCGTGGACCATAGCAGAGTTTCATTCATTATGTACATGGAAGGATTTATTGTACTAATGTAGCGGTTACGGCTGACAAACTCCTTCATTTCCACCATATTCCAGCCCAGAGAGAGATAGAGGGAGAGAGAGAACAGAGCAGCCCGCTTCAGAAGCTCATACTATTCCAATCTCTGAATTCAGTGAGTTCTCCACCACATAAGGAGGGAAAATACGTTCCGTAGATTCATGAACTTCATTTGACTTACACGCAGCACGTCGCCATGGTGCACAAAACTCTAGAAATCTCCGACCTACACAACTGAGTTGATTTCAAATATGTATAATTGTTTTCAATACCCTGGCTTTCTATTCTAAAAGTCTGACACTGACTCATTGAAAAGGTACAAAAACTCCCACGGGGATCGGCGGGGATCTTAATTCGACTTGGCGGGGATGCGGATCCCAGTGGACTTTTGATGGGAATGGGAGGAGATGAAAATCTCAACCCCACGAGCACCCTGCCGCATTGCCCAGATGCAGCTTTCAATGTCCGGATAGTTTAAACCACCATGAGATTTGGGCAGTTTAAACAGATTTTAATTATATTTTTCCTGGATGAGAACCACAAATATCTATCGAGATTATTTTCGAAATTTTTGCAAAAATTACTGCTAGGGGTAATAATTCTACTGACATATTTTATATAAGATAAAAATAAGTCATAGCACAATGAACTTTAACAAATAACGATAAATTCTTAGAGGGAAAGAACTACCGTACCCAGCTTGTTAATTTTATTAATAGGCTTTTCCCAGTTACGTCCATTTGCCATGCCCGCATCCTCAATAAAACACCATAAACTTTTAGTTCATTAACGCGGTAACTTTCTAGATTTGCTGGCATTGAATCTCTCAAAATCCCGAATGGTAATATTTGTGTTTTAGTGCCGGCTATTCTACTACCTGAAGCTGGCTTGAAATTTTCAAAAAATTCAAAAACTGGTTCTACTTCTTGGTAGCGCTTTAGAAGAAGCGTCGTATCATCCACGTAGGTAGTTAAAAAGTATGTCCAAAGAATAATATTCCCGCCAATGGCGAAACTGCCTCTAGTATAAATAGGTAAAATTTCAGTGGTAATAACATAAAGAATAGGAGATAACGGGCATCCGTGTCAAATGCCTCTTGACAGAAAAAGGCGCCGGTATAAACCCATTTACGGACACCATTGAAATAGCATCAATTTTATATATATCTATCTATTTTCTAAAAACCGGGCCTAAGTAATAAGGTTCCATATCCCATTCAATTCAATCGAAGGCAGATTTATGATGTACCGACATTAAAATAAAATCCAAATTATGCCTCTTCACACCTTCAACGATATTATGAAGTGTTAAAACTCCCTCATGAATTTCTCGATTTGGTATTACCACAGGCTTGATCACTATGAAACATCCTATTAGAAATTTCGGAAAGACATGTTGCCAAGATTTTGGTCAAGATCTTATAGTCACAGTTTAACATTGTTAGAGGTCTCCAGTTCTCTCTTGCTAGCTTTTTCCTCTTTTTGAACAACTAGCTTATAATGCCTTGTTTCATACTGCAACAAAGATATTGATCTTCAAAACATGACTTATATACGCGATAAAGTATCTTAACAATATGAGGTAAGTGGGTCTGATAAAAATCTATTGGAATTCCATCTGTGCCCGGGATTTTCCGCCTTTGAAATGACATTATTGCCTTCCTTATTTCATTTTCAGAAATCTCATTATCGAGATATCGCTTTTCAACAAAGTTTAATTTCTTAATATAATTATTTTCTAAAAAGGGTCTAGCAGCTTCAAAATCACAGCCTTCACTAGTGAAAAGGGGCTTTATTTTTTCAAAATTCCGACATATTTAGACCACTGTCGTATAGTGTCGGCACTCATTCATTTGCTGAAGCGCGCTTAACTCATTGGTACGATTTCTTTTGATTGTAAAAGTTCAGATAGTTTAAGCCCCCGGACTGCAAAAGAAATGTCGTAGGTAAGATATGCAACATCTTGATGACGCAGCGCGACTGTGTTCATGGAGCATTCAAGACGAATTTGGAGGTGCTGACAGGAACATTCTGGGCTACATTTCGGAGTGAAACATTACTTTGGTGTACTGACACTTTCTCCACCGTAAAAAGGTCATCCAGAACAAGCACGTCATTTGGTCTGATTTTGAGATTTCCAATTTGATTTGTATATCTTCGTTATCACTGCCCGCGATGCATGCTTCGTTACCTGCCGCGGACGGGTTTGTGGTTAATAGCAGTAGAAGTCACCACTGCTATTCGGTGTAGGCATTACACTCAGAGCATGAAGAAGCCAAAGTTTATAATTTTAGTGTAGGTACCCGACAAAAAATAGCGTCCACGGTTCGATGAATTTTGCATTGGAAACCTCGCATGAGCCATCGTGGATAATGAATTGCTTGCCCAAGACCTGCGCATACTAGCTACTTCAGAAATGTTTAATGCAAAATCAGTACAATATAAAAACGTTGGGTCAAGCTTTTATTATCAAGTCGGTCTTTTTCACTATGCTTGAGATGATACAATTTTTCGAGTCGGGCTCTTTGTAACTCTATGCATGAGGTGACACAATTTTCACTTGAGCCAAGGTTTAATGAAAACTGGGAGTTAAAAAACAACAGATTCAATTCACAAAATTTTTAGTTTTTGCAGGGTATGTCAGACTCACAAGAAACGGAATGCGTCTGACATGTCAAAAATATATTCACGCCAATTTACGACAGTCGCCCAGTAATGATCAACAAAAGACTTGTTCTTTATTAAGCATTAATTTAGCAGAAGCATTAAAAGGATTCGATAAACACCATACGAATATAAATTTCAAATGGCAAAATCTCGTTGGGGTTAGAAAACAACGGACTCGATTCACAAAATTTATTCAACGTTTTTGCAGGTAGTCAGACTCACCGAGAAACAAAATGCATCTGACAGGTCAAAAATATATTTACGCCAATTTATGACAGCCGTCCAGAAATGATCAACAGAAGACTTGTTCTTTATTAAGCATTGATTTAGCAAAAGCATTAAAAGGACTCCGACAGAAAACACCATACGAATATAAATTTCAAATGGCAAAAATCTCGAACAGTCTTTGTCAAGAATTGAAATTTAAAAAATGTTATACTGAAATCTCAAAAACATATGATGCGGTGCTCAATAAAACTGAATGAAAATTTTACTAAATTTCTAAAATTCCGTAAGTTTACCAACTTCGAATTCAAATAAAATAAATGGACTTGTAAAACGCATGGTGCGAGAGCATCTCAAATTTATCGCTGAGAACACTATTCTACCTATGTCTGGGGTTCTGGAGACTCTTAACACTATAAAAATGAAACACCACCACACCATGTTATATACATACATACATACAATTCTTGTGGTCTTTTCCTTTAGACCCCAGTCCGAAAATGACCAGTTTTGAAGATATAGCTAATTTTTGACTCAGTTCGACGAGTTGTTTCAGAATGTATGCACTTGAACCACTTTTGTGATAATTCTTTTAGCTTACAATGAGGTCCCCCTCGGGGACTAAATGTTAAGAAAAAAATTCTTCCATTAGTATAATTTTAGTAGAGCCAACTCGAATGGTGGTACAATTACCGCAATCGGATCATTCGTTGAAGAGCTGTTATTCATATTAAACATAACCTAAGCCTATCGCTAACCCTAAGTCATTAACCCATGACCCGATTGTGGTGATTTTACCGTCTTTAGTCATTAATAGGCAATGCGGTTCGAATGGTACATTAAATTATGCATTTGTCGAGAAAAGGTTTTGGGTTCACAGGGGGACCATTGGGAGCCCAAAAATTGTAGAAAAAAAATTGTGTTATAAAACAGGATGAATTATGATATTTTCTGAACCGCCTCATCGAGCTTGAGCCGAACTGCAACAAAATTATCGATGTATCTTCCAAACTGAATATTTTCGGATTGGGGGTATAACCGAAAGGACCCTTAGCCCTGAAGGTTGGATATAGAGGGACCTATAAAATAACTACGACACAAGGCTTATTTTATTTAGTTTATTTATTCTCAACTGATTTATAATTCCCACACTAAGTGTACAATATTAAACAGACACGTTGTCCCTATGTTTATCTAGTTCACACACGTCATTTTGAACATATCATGAAAACAGAATTAGTATAAAATTAGATACGAATGATAAATACATATATAGAACATCAATTTTTGACAATTCTACGCACATATAAATATGTTATTCCAATAATGCGATATATAATTATAATCTGTACAAATATAGATCTTTTATATCAAACCATTTATTACAATTTAAGTAAGAAGCAATGCCTTTAACGGTACCTGTCTAACGATAATATTCATAAAAATTTGCAACGACACAATTACATAATTAAATCAGAAATTCTGAAACAGCACGAAGATCGGACTTTATAGCGCGTACCAGAAAAATAAACACACAAAAACTTCACAAACATCTATTATTATATTAAATTTGTATGGTAACTAACGCAAAGTATACAGCGAATACCATACTACAGTTGCACCTGGAGGTGAGGTTTTCGAGAGCCGGCGGTCGGTCCATCCGGAACCGAGGCCGAAACATTTCAGCACGTTCACACCTCCAGTAAAAGACCGAATTACCAGTGTGTAGTTCCATAACTTTCGGTTCTTCTTTGTTTCGCGCTCATTGCGTGTTTGTTCACAAAACGCTATCCCATTCGGGATTGAAAAGATTGTGTACGATTCGATCCGACAGACACAATCAAAACCCTAACTAACCGTGTACTGCATAATGCGTGTTTTTTCATAAAACGCCATCCCATTCGGG
>JASANE010021886.1:0-29423 GCA_030248225.1 Trileptium ribeirensis
CCTTGAAGTCACGATAGCCGGGGTCGTATGGGCATTGCGTCTGGGAAGTGCGCAGTGCAGCAGCGTCACGTCGATATTACATATACATCTATCAAGTTGTACCCATCAATGAAATTTAGTCCAAATCGGCCGAGTCATTCAAAAGTTATAACACATTTAATAATTTTTCACTCATTTTTAAGAGACTGCTTAATTTTAAGAGAATTTATAAAGGTAAGTAGATCACTCGTTTACAGTCTTTTAGAAAACGTGAAGGTACATGTTATGTCAAAAAATGACCGAGATAGCACGAACGGTTGTCGAGATATGATGAACTTAGGTTTCCCTAAGTCAATTTTAAGAGAATTTGCTTAATTTTTAAGGAAAGAGATGAAATACGTTAATCAGCTATATACAGCTGTTTAGAAAACGTGAAAATACATTTTATGTAAAAAAATCGCCGAAATAGCACGAACGGTTGTCGAGATGCGGTGAAAAAGCTGAAAAAATGGCAAAAATCCCTAAGTTTGAGCAACATTTGCTTAATTTTGAGTACAAAGCAATTTTCGTAGAAAAAAGTGCTCAATGAAAGGGCACTCCGCAAGAGAATATGCAACACGAAGGAAAAAAATTTGTAAAATCGGCCCAGGCGTTCAACCTGCAGACCTGTCTGTGACAAACAAAAAAAAGTCACAGAGAAAATTGAAATTTTGCGTCTAGTATATTGATATATACTAGTAACACGTAAACGTGGGTGACGGAGGCATGGTGGTTAACAACGGCGTGAATAGTGCATACAGCTTGTGGAATTTCTAACATTTTTGGTAACAATAATAAGAATAAGACATGAAAACGTCTAGTTATTTATACAGTAGAATGACAATACATCTATCAAGTTGTACCCATCAATGAAATTTAGTCCAAATCGGCCGAGTCATTCAAAAGTTATAACACACTTAATAATTTTTCACTCATTTTTAAGAGACTTTGCTTAATTTTAAGAGAATTTATAAAGGTAAGTAGATCACTCGTATACAGTCTTTTAGAAAACGTGAAGGTACATGTTATGTCAAAAAATGACCGAGATAGCACGAACGGTTGTCGAGATATGATGAACTTAGGTTTCCCTAAGTCAATTTTAAGAGAATTTGCTTAATTTTTAAGGAAAGAGATGAAATACGTCAATCAGCTATATACAGCTGTTTAGAAAACGTGAAAATACATTTTATGTAAAAAAATCGCCGAAATAGCACGAACGGTTGTCGAGATGCGGTGAAAAAGCTGAAAAAAATGGCAAAAATCCCTAAGTTTGAGCAACATTTGCTTAATTTTGAGTACAAAGCAATTTTCGTAGAAAAAAGTGCTCAATGAAAGGGCACTCCGCAAGAGAATATGCAACACGAAGAAAAAAATATTTCTAAAATCGGCCCAGGCGTTCAACCTGCAGACCTGTCTGTGACAAACAAAAAAAAAGTCACAGAGAAAATTGAAATTTTGCGTCTAGTATATTGATATATATAAAGTTAAATGTACGCCTCCGGCTGCGACTCGCCACCTTCGGTGGCTCGTCTTGCCTCCGTCAATTAATAGAAAATTCCATTTTTAGAACAAATTTATTTCGAGTTGCGAGCGAGCGACAGTCATTTTTGGCGGGTACTGTACAATACTTGAAATGACAAGTAAATGTAAAAATATACGGAAGGTAAAATATATGGAGGTATAGTACATACCAGAAATGACTGTCGCATTTCGAGCGAGCCGCGAGCGACTGGCTCCCTCGAGATTTCGAAACTATTCCTACTAGTAATAAATTCTATTTTTAGAACACATTTATTTCAGCGTGTCGCGAGCGACCGACAACCATTTTTGGTCAGTATTGTATTACTTTTAGCTTTAGTAATTGAGTAGCACGTGTACGGAAATTACTGCTACGGTACATACCAGAAGTGACTGTCATCTTTAGAGCGTAGTGACATTAGTGTTATACCTTACAAGTACTGGATCCAACATCGAGCATGCGGCTGCTATTTTAGGTAGGTAGAGTATGTAAGGAATCATGCTAGTCCGACTCAACATGGAATAAATATACAGCGACACTAAGAAATCAAAGCCCATTTTTTGCGAACACTGCGTACAAATCGTGCATTTTCAAAGAACTATTGCGAGCGATTCGTGAAAATTTTGCGTTTATTTCTGACCGTAATTATACCTTTTGTTTCAGCGAAGGGGGTGATAAAACACCGTCACACGGCTACGACGACTTCCGTTTCAAGACTTATGCTCCAATTGCATTTCAGTACTTCCGAAATTTGTTCAGAATTAAACCGGATGAGTTTTTGGTATGGCTAGTTAATAATACAACAATTACGAATAGATTTGATCAGAAATTAGTGTTTCTTTCAATTCAATTACCTTGATTTCTTATCCCCCCGATGTCAGTCTTTGGATTTTTCATTTAATCTTGTGTTTGTCACCTAGTTAATTTTGGTTGTATAACTTACTGCTGCAGTTCTTGAAATGGGTATATTCTTCAGAGCGAACGGAGTTTCCACAAAAATGTTTTTCATATCTATCGACTGTATTGATGGATTTTTTTCAAATTTTATTCAATGCGTTAAAGAATGGAATTTTACACGTATGATTGTGCTGTTCATACCAATGATTTTCTAGCTACAGTATCACAAAATCGAAGCGAATTTGGAAACTTTTTGATTTTGGCAACTTGGGTTCCCTCAACATAGGGTACAATTCCTGCAAAGCATCAAAAAATGAAAACCTCTAAGCAGAATTCTCGAACAAAAATTAGCATCTTTTTCTTTTTATTATAGCAGCTGGTTTAGGGCTACATGCGAGTCAAAAATACCAAAAAATGAAATTTTTAAATTTTTATTAAAGTGAATTTCTTGCTTTTTGGGTATGACCCCAATGCTTATAGGATTAATTTGACACGTTAGACACAATCATGTGATTGTTTTAAATCTACATGGGGTTTGTTGTTAATCCTGGGGGAATGTGCAGGGACGAAAATGCTAAGTTGCAGTTTTAAATAAAAAATTTCGGAAGCTATTTTACATACAATGCACAGTGCTAGAATAAGCCTGTACGTTTTCTGTGTTACTGAAGACGTTGAATGCAATAGTGCTTTTGTATGATATGCGTTCTGTAAGGCAAGTGCTATGTGCCTTCGTAAACACCTAAAATTAGGCAAATCGTGTTTCTGGGGGCCAAAAAATTCGATTTTTCGTATATGGCTCGCTCAAGGTGCGATGTAGGTACGTTAAAAACCAAACTTTATCTAATTGGACATTCTAGAGATGGCTTGTGAGCATTATTTCCAGTACCTAACTACTTTACTATACTCCTAAAATTAGGCTCATCATGTTTCTGGGGCCCAAAATTTCGATATTTCGTGTTTGGCTCGCCCAAACTACGATTTAGGTCCGCTAAAAAGCGAGCTTGCTTGAATTGGACACTCTATGTAGTGACTTTGTAAGCACTATAATTTTCAGTACTTAGCTACGTATATATATACCTAAAATTGGGCCGATCGTGATTTTGGCTGCCCAAATATTAAATTTTTTTCGTATCTGGCTACTGGCTAGCCCAAAGTACGATTTAGGTCCGTTGAAAAACAAGGTTGATGAAATTGGGCACCTGAGTTACTTTGTGAACGCTATTTCCCGTATCTAGCTAACTTCCTATTATACCCCTAAAATAAGGGTAATCGTTTTGTGGGGTCCAAAGATACATTTTTAGTATTTGGCTCGCCCAAAGTGGGATTTAGGTTCGTTAACAAGCAAACTTGATCAAATTAGACACTCCAAAGATAATTTTGTGAGCATTATTTCCAGCACCTAGCTACCTTCACTAAAATGGGCTAAAACGGGGCTTATCGTGTTTCTGGGGCTCAAATAGTATCTGGATTACTCTAAGTGCGATTTGGGTCCCTTACAAGCAAATTTGATGAAATTCAGCTCTTTGATGAGCCAGCCAATGTTATCCGCTTTCTCCGCGCATGCGCTAGACTCAAATCTGGCGTGGCCTATGGTCAATAGATCGCGGCATTGAGAAGAAGAAGAAGAAACTTTATGATGTGACTTTGTGAGCACTGTTTCCAGTACATAGCTACCTTGCGGTACCCCTAAAATTGGGCTTATCGTGTTTCTGGGGGTCCAAACTTCGATTTTTCGTATCTGACTCGCTCAAAGAACGATTTAGGTCCTTTAAAAAGCAATCTGTGTTTAATTTTGTACTCCAGTGACTTTGTGAACACTATTTCCGGTACCTAGCTACCTTCGTATCATAAAATTGGGCTAATCGTGTTTCTGAGGCCCAGATATTCGATTTTCCGTATATTGCTCTCCCAAAGTGTGATTTAGGTCCGTTAAAAAGCAAACTTGACCAAATTTGGCGCTCCAGTGACTTTGTGAATACTATTTCAGTACCCAGCTACCTTCGGCTATATACCACAAAATTCGGCTAATAGTGTTTCTGGAGGCCGTAAATTCGATTTTTCGAGTCGGGCTCACCCGAAGCGCGAGTTAGGGCCGTTAGAAAGCAAACTTGATCAAATTAGCCACTCTACGACTTTGTTACCCCTAGTTACAGCATCTGTCTACCTTTCTATACTGCTAAAATTGGGCTAATCGTGTTTGTGTGGGCCCGAAATTTGATTTCTCATCGTCCAAAGTACTGTTGATTTGGGCATTCTGTTGGTTTTGTGAAAAGTGAGTTGTTTCGAAACTATCACCAGTTGTGTATTTCGCTCAAGAAAATTGACAAAAACAAGTTTAAAAATTCCTTGATCTTTAAAACGGAACCCTTTTGCAACCTTGTTCAATTTTTGTAAGTTTATTATATACTGAAAAATGTTTTTTCAGTGACAACAACACCCTTCGTTATTTCATTCACAATATCGAACACAAGCAGGACATCGAATCCCGATGGAAAGATTTTTACAATATTCTATTATGCTCTTTGCTAGTTATTTCTCTCATTAAAATATCAAAAACAAGCAAAACGTTGAATATTTTACAGCAACTTTGAATTTCTCGGTTGCTACAATAACAAAAACAAAGTGTCTGTTGTGAGTGGTACTTTGGCTAAGTACGCGTGCAACATCAAAGTTAACATATTGTATATGGGTCATTTCACGAAACTATGTAATTTGGTCGGGAGGTCTACATCGGCACTTTTTGGCCCATACCACCAGTCTTTTGGAAGAAAATTTAATGGCGCTGTGTGGTGTAGTAATATGCTGTACGACGGGCATTATAAGGTATTGTGGACTTCTGTGCTCCTAACATAGAAGGAGTCTAAGGGTCCACAAATCGGATGGGCCAAATGAAGCGAAAAACACATGTCCCAATGTAAACGTTCGCGGTATCGCCAGTACATGATACATATGTGTGTTTTTCATTTCACTGTGATCGTTTGATATTTGCTAATTTTTCCGGAAAAACTTAGGGGTAAACATAGACACTGAAGCTGACGCCAGGCTTCAGAAATTTTTTTTCGTGACATGTAGCCCCCCCGACCTAGGTTAAAATCTGACAACTCGCGTACGCTGGTAAATAATGTCAAAGTGCACTAGCGCCAATAATTCTATATAACGATAATCGTAATCGGTACAGGTGTCAGTGAAAAAAAGAATGTGAGCGTATGTGTATGTGTTGTTTAGTTATGAGACCGAAGGTCACAAAGTGCCAAAAATGAGGTATGCAAAATGTAGCCCCCCGACCTTACGAAAATTCAGTTTAAAAAACCAAATTTAGCATACAGTCTTACCGGATAGAAATATAGTAACTCCCCACTGGAATCGGGCCATGTATTATAAATTTTTAATGAAAATGTAGCCCCCCCTCGACCTGATGTGTAGCCTCCCCCGACCAAATCCAGAACCTCTAGAAGTAGTTAAGGTTTTACGCGTTATATGTTGTAGAAAGGTGTAGGTCCCCACCCGACTTAAGGTGTAGCCTCCCGACTTTAGGTGTAGCCCCCCACTTCAGGTGTAGTGCCCCCCCCCACTTCAGGTGTAGCCCTCCCCCCTCCCCCCCGATTATAGGTGTAGCCTCCCCCCCCGACTTAGGTGTAGCCCCCCACCCCGACTTACACATATCGGGGTGTCAGTTTTTACAAGACCTATGGATCTGCTTGAAATTTTCTGTCGGACATCTCCCACTCATGTTTGGTTTGTGAGCATAAAATGGTGTCTGTATGTGCTGTATCCGTTGCGCTAGAAAAGCTTCTGCGACACACTTGTCCTAAATTGATCATTTTTAACCTCAAAAGGTCTCTAGCGGCACCAATTATAGGCCACATGTCCTCCAAATGGCTTGATCGCGACCCTTTTTGTCCGACTTACATACAAACAGACCATAGTTCATGTGTCGCTGCGTCACCCTATAGAATAAAGACTTATTTCGGATTATAATTTAAACCCCAGGGGGCTCTTTGCGACCCCTGTAACAGGTTTCAGGAAGTTCGTTTTGCACAGAGACGTTGATATTCGCAAAATTCAACGTTTTTTACGTCGGAAGGGGTCTAAACACTGTACATTCGAAAACGGTTCATTTTGGCTTCAAAAAGTGGTGTTTAAAATTACATGGTTTCGTGAAATGACCCATATAAATGAAATAGTACAATTAAAAATGGTTCGTCAACCCTAAATCCAACAGTTGACAGCCAAACACTGTAAACTTTCTGCTTTGTTGGTCATGGCGATTTGCGTATTGAATGGTAGTGGCTTAAAATGTAGTTGGTTTGCAGGAATAATTATGAAATGTAATAATTATTATATTACTACAGCAACTAGAATACCACGACGCAATTCAGTCCATGTTAAGAAAATTAAATTGTTAAAATCAAAGATCGTGTCAAGCCCCCATAACTCAGGAGGCAGAAAACTTGACATGAGTACCCTAGGGCAAAAATCTAAAGTTAACTATGAGCCCAGGCTTAGACTTAGGGTGCGTCTGTACCGAAATACAAACGTAAAGATTGTTTTCAATGTACTATTTAGTGTAGACCTGACTAATTCTGCACAAAAAAGAATTAAGGCCATAATTTCTAACATCGAGCCACACTATTAACCCGAAAAAACAGGTCGTAAAATTAGTCATTACGGTTTTTGTCAATTTGGGACCTATGTGGATGTCCAGGCGCATATGGCAGGGGTGAGGCCAAAAAATTTTTGTTGCTAAAAATAACTAAGTGTATAATGAGGCTTCCTGGCGTAAATAACAATTTTGCCAGTTCCCTGCCCGTTTCTGTGCTACAGACCAAAATATCCACTTTTACCATCCCCCCGACCAAAAGGATATCGTAGCGTGAAATGACCCTAAAGGTAATACAATGTTTATACTTTTAAGAAAAAATATAACTTGAGAGTTTACAAATACTGTGTATTCCAGGAATTGAGGTTACCTTGAATAGTTTTGTATTGTGTCATGTTGCTTTCATAATGATATCTGTTTTAGGGTAGTTTTATGACTTAGGGTGTGCAATACTAAGTAAATCTGTCTTTATCCTGTGTATGGAATATTAGTTCGACGTATAAAATGACCAGAATCTTGTACTACCACTTTGTCCAAGAAATCATTTCCAGCTCGTTTCTTTTACTTGTTATTTCTCTGCCGAAATACAAACATAAACATTGTTTTCAACTTCTTAAAAATAATTCAGTGTTTATATTTTTAAGAAAAACATATCGATTTGGGAAATGTTACGACTACGGTGTATTCCAGGAATTGAGGTTACCTGTAATATTTTTGTATTGCGTCATGTTGCTTTCATATTGATCTTTGTTTTAGGGCAGTTTTATGACTGAGGGTTCGCAACACTTCTAAATAAAACTCTATGATTATCCTGTGTATGGAACATTAGTCCGACATATAAAATGACCACTACTTTGTCCAAGTAATCATTTCAAGCTTGTCTCCTTAATTGCTATTTCTCTACCGAAATACAAACGTATAAATTGTTTTCAACCTCCTAAAGGTAATTCAATGTTTATACTTTTAAGAAAAATATAGATTTAGGAGATTTACAACTTCCAGGAATTGAGGTTACCTTGAATAGTTTTTGTATTGCGGCATGTTGCTTTCATAATGATCTCTATTTTAATTTAATACCCGAGTGCAAACAATAAGTTGGTTACTTACGAAAGGGCTCGGCGATCCTTTTTTATTGCATTAGCGGCATTTATAAATAAAATTTTATTTATGTACAGGTTGCATTAACCAAGAGTTCCTTTTTCCAATTCCCGTTTACGGATTTTTTCTAACTTCACGTGCACGTTACTAGCGAGCAATGGTCCATTGTGGCGAGTACTGTAGTGCTGTAGTTATGGATTATTTTATTAGCCAATTTTGAGGCCACGTACAGTGCATGCCGAAAATAACTATCGCCTACTGACTCGCTCGAAATTCGGCGATCATTTCTGGCGCGTAATGTAATGTAGTATTATTCTTTGTTGTAGAATAATAATTAGCGCAAACTTAGTTAATCTTATAATGTGAAATATGACCATTCAGGTCATACCTGCTTTTAAATTTACTAAGTTATGAAGATTCAGGCAACCAAGACATAGCGAATCATCGTTCAGCTTAATAATTATAATTATTTTTGTATATTTCAGGCATCTCTCTGTTCGAATCCTCTACGCGAACTTTCTAATCCTGGTGCGTCGGGTAGTATTTTCTATTTAAGTGATGACGATCAGTTTATTCTTAAAACGATTCAGCATAAAGAAGCTGAATTTTTACAGAAATTGCTGCCAGGATATTATATGGTAAGTATTGCTTGTGACAATTTATTAAAAATGAGTTGTCCGCACTGCCCGGCTAAACTTATCAAGTGCATGCTGTTTTCCTCTAGTCTGCTGATATGACACCTGCAGTAAAACCTTGAAAATCGCAAACAATAATGGCTGAACGCAACAGTACGGTATATTTAGTTCAAGAAAATGCAAGAAGCTTATTGTTTTATCGAAAGCCGGGTTTCATTTATGGCAGTCTGGACCCGTTCTATTCTAATATACTGTCATGGCT
Source organism: Trileptium ribeirensis (assembly GCA_030248225.1). Lineage (NCBI taxonomy): Eukaryota > Metazoa > Nematoda > Enoplea > Enoplida > Thoracostomopsidae > Trileptium > Trileptium ribeirensis. Next base: position 9,030 of record JASANE010021886.1, read on the forward strand.
AAAAATAACTGAAATATAATGAATGAAGTTCGTTGATGATTAAACAAAGTTTCGATCGTTTTCGATTGGTGCAATTAGCTAGATGCTAAGCTGGGATCATTGGCTTGAATGGCGCAGTTTCGCATGAAAAAAACAGGACGGAAATATGTATAAAATAAATAATACTTGTATCTAGATAAGTAATTCCCTTACAAAATAAACGGCTTTTGATATTTCAAATAGCTGTTGTAAAATTTCATTTTAAAACTGTGCTTGTAATGAGATGAACACATATTAATATTAGGCAGTCATACGCTTGTAGCCACAGTCACTGGACCATACATGCTTATTCCTGACAGGTCGTCCAGCTCCCTCTGAAGGCCGAAGTCCCAGCTAACTGCCCGGCACCTCGGACCTTGAGCATGTATCCGACGGACCTCTCACTGCGAGGAATTTTATATTATGTGATTAACACACTTCTGTCGAAGATTTACAACTAACGCGGCTGCAGCGGTTGACTTAATGGTTATTGTACCTAGAGTTTTCAACCCAACGTTACCACATTTTAAATTTATAAAATGTCGATTGGTTTGTATTAGGAATTTTTTCGATAAGTTGCGGATAAACGAAATTTCGTTCTATTGCACCTGTTTGGGGCTATCTAAATTTATGTAGCTAAACGCGTCATCGTATCCCACACACAGTACGCCTAACTAATTGATTTTTAAGGCAATGTGAACGTCGGTTGCTACCATAATTTTTAGATTTTGACACTAAATCCCAGGTTTATTTTACAAATCTAAAGGTACTTATGTAATTATAAGGTGATAATGAATATGATTACCTATTTTGTGTTGTGGAGCTTAAAGCCGGGGCTTAAAACTCAGCTATTTTTTATATTAAGAGTGTGATCCCTGTAGACTATAGGTTAGCGAACACGGCGAACGTTTTAATTATACGACTTTCTATGTTTTAACATTTGAAATCTAGCCTGAAATTATGAGTGGTTCACGAGTCACCGTGTAAGAATCACGGTAATTGGGATAGTAAGCCACAGTACCGACGGTTATATAGCTAAAATGAAATTACTAATAAGCTTCGTCGTTTTTAATCGTGTTTGCTGTCGTTTAATGTAAACTTGATAGCCCTGTTACAGATGACTAAGGAGTCCGTAAAGACGAGCCGGTCGGCCATCTATTTCGTTTGGATTTGCTTCGAAGGTACATGCTATTGCTGTGATATTTTACAGAAAGGTGTTGTTGATTTACATAGCTTAGACAAATCGCTTATTTTTGTGGAAGATACCATGATTTATTATTTTTGCGTATCTAATTATATCCAAAATATTGAACATTATGTACAATATGGTATTAATGTTCATTTTTTAATTTTAGAACCTTGACCAGAACCCGAGGACGCTGCTACCAAAGTTCTTTGGCTTATACTGTTTTCAAGTAAAGTTACAATAATTATTGATAAAACATTGTGTATTTAGGCCCATTAATAGTTAATCGATTTATGTACTAATAATATAATTCTAGCATCTAATACAGGTTCGTTAGTGATAAAAAATATTGGTAATATTGTAATAAATTTCCATGAAAAAGTTACATGCAGCATAATAAAGTAAATTCAAATACATTTGGCTTACCGTTTGAGCGCAGATTTTATAGATGTTCGAAATATAAATACGTATGTATGTGTACTTTGGAAGCTTTGTTGGTAAAGCTTTGTTCGTAATTTCTTCTGATACGATATCGAATACAACTCACTGTGTAATATTATTATTATGAGATAAAAATGTTGATTACTACAGGGACATGCATGTTCAAGGTCGTAGGGTTCATGAAGTGGGTAGCCAGTGCCGCTGGGGTTCAGGCAGCCGGTGTGTGGGTGGGGAAGAATATCAGAATTTTTAAACGTTGATAATTTTGCTTAATTTTCACCGTTTTACTAATTCTCCGTCATTTTTGCTCTTTGGTTTCTGTTTTCCCTAACTTTTGCCAAAATTTTTGGCGTAGTTTTACAGCGAGGGTTTGGTGTTGGACCACCTGCCAAGGGGGATGCCTCATGGGGTAACCTAACTTTATGAGCATGTATGGACCAGAGTTTTTGCCACCATAATCGATGCGTAGAACATAAACTAGTCAGTGAAATATTAGAAACCAAAATATTTCTCTAAAATATTTGAATTCTGAGTGAGTGTATGAAAGGAACAAATCGAAGAATTCTTACTGGCCAGAGTAGTAAATTTCAACGGTGTCAGTTTTTGGGTGACACGTATAACTCAACCTTGGCGTGCCGGATTGACTCGTTGATAGCTCATTTGAACTCTCTATTTGTGCCCTTTAGTTTGGCGCGAAGCCCAATTTCACCATCTTCTCCCCGAAAAAAGGGCCAAAGGGGCTCGGGTGGTGTCCCGCAGGGCCCCAAAAAATCTCTTTACAGTTACAATCATAATTAAGTGCTCAAAAATCGATCGAAGCTTCGTTCGATTTTGATCGTTTGCGTTTAAACGAAAATCGATTAATTTGACGAATTTCGATTGCGTCAAAATAAAAAAGTGATTTAATAAAAATGTTAGTTCGCGTTTAACTTAACGGATTTCGATTATGTTGAAAAAATATTTTTTTAACAAAAATGTTAGTTTGCGTTTAATTTAACGAATTTCGTTTAAACGAAGATGGATCGATTGCGATTTCGTTCGATTTCGTTTGCGTTCGATTTTATAAGCACTTAATTCTGATTGTAAGTGTACTTAGTAATTCAACAACCGGTGTAGTTATTAGAGTCAAATTAACATGGGTTTGCGGTTCGATATCGGTTGTTACAAAATAATAGGATCCGGTTGTTGGGATCACCTTAAGTTTATTCACGCATTGCATAACGACATAAAAAACTTTTTCACCGAAAATCTGGTCACTAAGAGCTTTGAATAATGCTGTGTATATCGCAAAATGTTAACCAGCGACTTATTTACTGTAAATTGATATACTCATAATAAATTCAAAAAATCTCAGTTTCAACCAGTCCCAAGTTGTATTTAGTTTTAGTAATGAAGTTGAGATGTTACGGCTTAAATAGAGACCAAAGTTTAAATATATTAATATTTTCCATCTTGGTTTTAGAATCTTGGAAAAAACATTCGTTTGCTCGCCATGAACAATTTGTTGCCGTCGTCAATTAAAATGCATTACAAATATGATCTGAAGGGTACGTTTTTTATTAATTCTTTGGCATATGCATTTGCTTGCTCAAGAAAAAATAAAACCACTTAACAAGAACGCCGTTGGTTTGTTTCAAATAGCCGCTGTATCATTCTGCTACATGTTGAATTCTTGTTCATATTTATCAGAGCGTAGTGGAGATTTTGTGTTGCAGGGGTGAAATATTTTAAATTCCGTCTCTGTGTGCGTGGTCGGCCGTAACTCTGGAACGACTTAACCTATTTTCATGATCTCGTGCTCATTCGAACCGGCATAATGGATTTACGGTGTACTTCCTCTAGCGTTTTTTGATATGGAGTCTGGTTTCGGGTCAGGGGTCAAAATGTGGGTTTTTGCCCTATTTTACCCCATTTTAGTACTCTTCACGGAAACAAGGTTTTTTTATCCTAACGTTAGAATTTTTCTCTGCTTGGTTTTATTTCATAGTAAAATGGCAAATGCCGATGCCTCTTTTTTGTTTTTAGATTAAGGCTCCGGGTCATGGGGTTTGAGGTATGGCACCCTCATGGTTCCTCGATGCAATATTCGAAAATTTGTTCTGACGACTGGGCGGCTGAAAAGTTTCACTTGGGGATGAGAAACTCATTGCCGGTGTTTTTTTGCTCTGTGACCCATTGTTCTATGGGTACGAGGGTATGGCGCTCACAAGTTTCGGGGTCAGAGAGCAAAATAAAGGTTTTTACCTCATTTTAGTACCCTTCATGGAAGCAAGGTTATTTTATCTTAACTTTCGAATTTTTGCTCTGCTTGGTTTTATTTTTCATTGTACAATGGCAAATGCCGATGCCTCTTTTTTGTTTTAGATTAAGGCTCCAGGTCATGGGCTTTGAAGTATGGTACCCCCGTGGTTCCTCGACCCTAAATTGAAAAAATTGTTATCACGCCTGGGCGGATGAAGAGTATTATTTGGGGGTTTTCGGCCAATGGTTTTGCTCTGTGATCCACGGTTCCATTGGTACGGGTGTATGGCGCCGTCATGCTTCGTCGACCAAAATTCCTAGTTTTACTGTTACGTCCTGGGAGGCTGATAGCTTGCACTTTGAGATTTTGGTGCATGGGAGACTTATTGCTGGTGTTAGTTTTGTTCTAACTTGTGCGGTATTCTGTGATATCCACATATAGCATATCGACGAAGGCTATCGAGAGCTGATTGGCTGTGCACGCAAAAGACGTAAGCGTACCTATGCTTCACTACGTTCTCCAAACTCGATAGAGTTACTAGTGGTACAGTACTCCCCAGAAATGTGTGCGGATCTTTCATAGTAGGTCGACGTTTATTCGAAAAATTTAATCTTTTAACTCTGTGCTTAATTTTTAGCGCTCTTTTTTGGATTTTGTCCGATACCTGTTTGAAAATTGTTCGAGCATAATTGTTCGATATTAATATTACATTCCTTGTACCTTCTTCCGAGCGCTGACATACTTTTCTTGTGAGTACTGTAAGATGTTAAAGTTTAAACGCATTGAAAATTGTCCATTGTACAAGAACCACGTTTACAGAGTGTTATTAGAAGATTTCCATGCCTAAAATATCGTTATATTTTGGCATACTACAGCACTGGTGATAGTTATCATTCGTGAGTGAGCGACATTACTCATTGAAAACCATAAAAACTTTCGTACTTGTTATACAATGGACTTATATATCTGCAGTATCGCATAGTTAGTATCGATCGAATAAGTCTGGTTTTCTGCTGTTGCCACATTAGAATATTAAGTGAGCGTCACAGAATGATAAAAACAAGTTTCATCTGTTCATAATAAAATATAATGTACATTATGTAATAAACCATGTGTGTGCTTATGATACACTTCTACTCCAATCTCAATTTGATATATTTTTATTTACAAGAGTCTTGTTAGCTGTTTCAAAATAAGCTGAATGATTTAGTTTATTCTTCTGTTTACAAGGTGAGCTAGAAAAGTACAGTTTTTAATATTGATATTGGATAGTCGTATTCATATTATAACGACGACAGTAGCTTACTGTGGATTTTGTGGGGATGGAAAAATAATAATGTAAAATACATTAAAATAGTGAATATTTGAAACGAAGCCAGCATATCGATTGGAGTTTTCTCAAATATCGCACAATAATGTGACAAAAATATATTTATGTTCGTCTGTTGATCGCATAACTGTTCACCAGAATGATAGATTTTCGAAAATTATTCTACGCTTGATGTAAAATATAGTTGTGCACTTAGCATAGTGTTTGTGCTGTTTTAAAGAATTCGTTCCTAAACTCTTAAGAAACTGACACGACTTGGCGACTTCTTGATTTTGACAATTTGGACTCACCCGACATTATTTAGGTTTTTACTCTGACCACAAGCATCGGAACGTAAAACGGACACAAAATGTTGTCCTCGGGAGCTACAACTATGCTATTATACTTTTTGCCAGAGCAACCGTTTTAAAGTACGAGTTAGATTATAAAAACACTCCAAAAAAGTTGAATTTTTGCAAAAAAATTTTGAATATTTTGACAAAACTAGTTTCTTGCTTGTTGGGCGTGAACGGCGATAGGGTTACTTAACCTGTTAAACCCGCTCATTGCATTGTTTTAACTATGTCTTGGATATGCTATTAAACTTGCAGGATGGTAACGGAACTAAATTTGCCACTTTTTGCTGTATTATAGACGTATGTAGGCGATTAGAATGTGGCTATATGGTTTTGAAGGGACTGAATACGATAAAACCATGTATTTGCGTGATGTGTGTGAAATAAGACAAGTGCTAGGGGCATATGCCGTAAGGAAATCATTCTTCAAATTATAATTTTTGGTAAAATTTCGCACGGTTTTGATATTTGGTTAAAATTGCTGTACCGTTGCCGTTAATGCACTGATGATGTTTTTTGTTAATGTGATATTTTAAACAGCTGAATTTGGAACCTTGCTGGAATACATAGTTATTAAGCGCGGATTAGTGGTAGTCGCTCTGTTTAACATCGCTTTGTGGTATAATTTGTTCGAGCTTCCACTGTGATGTACCCGACTTCCGGTTTACTCATCAACTGCTATTGCCAGCCAAGTGTACACTGAAAATATTTGGATATTTCTACACAAATTTAGTTATTTTGCAAAAATCTGGCTACAAACAAAATTTATACCTTACCAGACATCTACATTATGCATGCACATTATAATGTACTTGCTAAAGTAATACTAGATCTAGATGTATAACATTAGTTTAGTATAGCCGTAATTTTCGTACCATAGCAAGCATTGTGTTAGTATATTGCGCCGCTCAGAAGCCGTATTCTTATATTGAATTTTTATTAACGACAAAGTGGTTCTGGACTTTTAATAATTAAGCATATCTGTCGATTATGTTATTATCCGCTTAATAATAGTAAAAATTCTGACAGTCATAGAATACGTATACCATTTTGTTATTCATTTTGATTAAAGTTATTGTTTGGGTTGACCACACCATGATGATGTGAGACGTTAATTCCTACACATACATTTCCGAAACATGGGTTTATACTGTCATAGAAAATGTGAGCTATTATGAAACGTCTTGAGTTATTGAAAATGTTGCGGTTATTATATTTATAATATTGTACGACTGATAACAGTAATTCAGGTACAGCTACGGACAAAAATAAAATCGAACGCGAAATGTTAACGAACGTAAACGCAAGCGAACGTTAAAACGTTCGTTTACAAACGGACGTAAACGCAAACAAAATTATTGTCGCATTTTACAACAAATATTTTGCGTTCGCTAGAAAAGAACGTTAACGAACGTTGTAACGTTCATTTATAAGCAAACGTCTTTTTTGTGCGCTTATTTCTGTCCTTAACTGTATAAGAACTGGACAAAGTAAAACAATCTTCGGGTATATTGGAGCAACATATCCTGCTCACAAATAGTAGTACCCCAGTCCGTTAATTAACACGGAATGTATAGAATTGTAGAGGTCTTATATTCATTCAACTCATGCTGTTCTAACCTTTTAGGAATAGTTCGTACCAAACATCAAAATCTTTCCACTAATACTTTGGTAACAAACCATGGGTTACCATATTGAATATGGAAGCCCTGTCTGAGTGAAGGTTGGATAATTATTATTACTTGGCGATTAAGGTTCATGTTGAGGTTTGTTTTTTGATTTGGACACAGACAATTGGAAATATGCTGTGATACACCAACTCGTTCTTTTGTATCCAGATTATTACGTTTTGAGATTTAATATCGACAATACGGTATCCGACACTGGATTCTCCAAATAAAGGATGGTGTGCCTCCGAGTTATATCAGCCTCTCCAGATTCCCCAGTTCATGCCTCTCCGGTACTTTCCGTCCCTTGATTCGGCTGTTTAAAACATCAATAGTGCATTAACGGCAACGGTACAGCAATATAATGGTTCATAAACGAACGCAAAAATCGTTATAAAATACGACAAATTTTGTTTAGGTTTACGTCCGTTTGTTCTAACGTTGTAAACAAAACGTTCTAGCGGTCGTTTGCGTTAGTTCGCGTTTCGCGTTCGTTTTTATGTACTTATTTTTGTCCGTGACTGTACATAGATTATGACATTGCGAGGTTACTATCGTATTTGGAAAGCTAGCTGTGGGTGGGAAGGAAGACGGGCGTAGGTCTAGTTTGGTGGATGATAATCATGGCTCTAACTAGATTGCGCCATCGTAAAATATATTGTATAAATTTTCTTATTTGCTGTACAGGTGTAAGTTTGCTACTTGCGTATATAGCATATCACAAGTCATTAATATGTATTACAATGCACTGTACGCAAAGAACAAAATCACAATCGTTCATACAGGCTTTTAAAAATGTAAAAATCATTATTGTATGTACATGCTGTAGCTTTATCCTATTTATATTTCGACAATACTTGTTTTGCGTCGAAGAACACGTTCTATTTATTGCAACCCAGCCAGTCAATTAAATAATTGTAAAGTCAGGACCAATCAATGTAATTAATAATTTTACTATTTAATGGCAACTAATTGTTCATCAATTTTACACTGCCTGAAACGAATATTGATTAGTTGTACGTAGTCTGTTCGTATTGCTTGACAAAGCATTGGGTAGTAATTCTATGCTTTGACAAATTTGTACATGCTTTACCAAACAACCGAATTTGTTTTATTAATGGATTACAATCCTTCTTCATTTTATCCTATTCAAGCTTGAATAGATAGGTTAGTTTGTTGCGAATAAACAGTTCTTGATTGATCTAGACCTGAAATTTATCAAAAGAACGATACATTGTGTTTTAATAACAAATTTATTAAAGGAAAATGGTGTTCAATTTTCCAACACTAGTTTATTTTGTGTGTTCCTACTGGTTACTACGCGATCCTGTATTATTGTAGGGTCGACTTATAAGCGGCAAGCATCAAAGCGCGAACGTCTGAAACCATCGCCAACGCTTAAAGATTTGGATTTTGTCGAAGATCATCCGGACGGTATATTTCTCGAATCTGAAACGTTTGACGCGCTCTTGAAAACTATAGAGCGTGATTGTTTGGTAAGCAGCTATAGTAGTTGCAACATTGGCCGCCGCTCGCTCACTCGTAAGGCGATAGCCAAGTGTAGCGAGTACTATAACTATGGTTACGCAACGATACATATTTTAACAATACAGAAGTCTAGATAATAATTTGTTGTTCGACAAAATACGGGGAATATTGTATGTTGATGAATAATAGTTGGATTCTCAGCAAAAGGCAGGATATTTATGAGTAATCTATTTGTTTTGTGTGGAAAGAATGGTGTTAGTGGTTGGTGGAGCAGATGAAAAGATGACATTGTCGGATTACTACGGTACATAGTGGTTTGCTAAAATACCAATGCGATTTGATGGGTAATGTTTCGGGCCTGCTATAATTATCTCACCTAATTTCCTATTTTTTACGAATCTAATTCCTCATGGTTACACGGGTTTAGCAGTTGCTGTGCTCATTGATTTTACAGAACGAGGTTATATAGCTGTTGTAAAGTAAACGTGTTTCGTCTTGTTTAAAACTTGCCTGAGCCCGCTACAATATTATGGCCCGTTGTATGTATGCTTCATTTTTACACTATCACAAACGGACTAGCAAGCATGATTGATAGCCTGTTGAACTTTCACAGTTATTTACATTGTGTACGAACGAGCAAAAGTACATAATATGCAAAGTTTCTTTTCTTCTGTTACATTGCTCGTTAATCCTAAATATTTGAATGTATAGAGGTTTTTGTCGCCTTATTTGTTATCCATGGTTCGAATTTTAACCGTAATTTCAATGTGATTACTTGGTTTCAACTTACCAATTAATAATCCAGACGGAGGCTACCAGTTGATGTGAATGAACTAAAATTATTATTTTGTACATTCTTATTTTTTATAGGTCTTGCAAAGCTTTAAAATAATGGACTACAGTTTGCTGGTTGGCATTCATAACGTTGATCAAGCTCATCGAGAAAAACATGTAAACAATATTTTAAATAATCTTAATAATTTATTATTTTGCTGTAATGTAGTAACATCGGACCAATGTATCTCACAGCTATATGTGTGTTATATTATTAATTTTTAACGTTAGCCTCGTCATGGCACGGAGTTAAGTCATTGCGATAAATATAAAAAGTGTATATACGCCGCCGAAATATAAAAATTTGTTTTACGACGCCGCGATTGCAAATCGATACTTTGTGCTACGATTATTAGGCGCAAAGGTTGATTTTTTGTCAAAATCAGGAATTAATTTACGGTGACATTTCTTGACACTGGTATTTGCATTTTTTGAACGCGAACATAGGCTCTTCCATGTACGACTAGAATTTGCGTTCGCGCACTTGTTTATTTCGCACGTTTGTCCGCGTTCATGAAATGACATTCCGAATCAGACATCAATGTTAGCGGTCTACAGTCGGGGCCAGAAATAAGTGCTAAATAATCGATCGAATTCGGATTGGATTAAACAAAATTTCGATCGATTGCGATTTCGATCGTTTTCGATTGCACTTATTTCTGGCCGCGACTGTATTTGTGTATTATAGCATACGAGACAAAACATGATCGGCAATCGCGTTTTCGCTTGTACGCGATCGGCGAAATGCGATGCTAAATCGCAAAATAACGACATCGAACAGCGCCTACGCGTTGCTGCAAATCAAATCATGTAGGGGTACATAAGGAAAATCGTGATTTGTTCGCGTTCATCGCTTTTACGATAGCGAACTGACGTGACAAAAGAACCACCCTGGTGTAGGATCCTAAAGTGGACTCACTCATTTTCGCCCTGTTCTCTGTAGTAAAATATTATTGAGAACAGTGTTAGCCTTACGATGTTCAGTGTTGTAAAATAGGTATTTTAAGAACGACTTGATTTAAAATTATGGACCCATGTATATAATATTTTGTTTCTATATGCCGGAAAATTAACACTTAACAGACTTAAATTTTTTATAACTTACATTTTTGGCTTGTTTCATGTTCATGTGTAATCTGTGTCCCACTAGATAGAGATAGTTTAGAATTCACTGTTCGATGACGAAATATTTTTAATATTCGCAGTAGCACGTACTAAAACGTGTATAGCTCTTTTTAACATAAATATCTTCAGCACCCACATTAGTACGTCGTCATCTTTATAATGAAATGTTCTATCATAATCATCAATCCACACCACCGCCTTATGTACAGTCGCTGCCAAAAATAAGTGCAATCGATCGAAATTTCCTTTAATCGCACCCGGTTAACCGTCTCTTCGTAAATTTTTTTGTTTCCACGGGCAAAAACACTCCCAAATGACATAACATTTCATCAAAATTTATGCTAAAATTGCGTCTTTAAGACAAAAAGTTCGAAAATTTTGCCAAAATTTGCTTCAAATCGCTTTTTCTCTCCATCAAAAGCGTGCTAGCAGTGTTTAACCTTTTTCTTAGCAAAATTCCTGTTGGCAAAAATTGGGCGCCGCCCGATTCGGAACCAATGACCCCCGTTCATGCACCTGGCAAAATTTTCAGCAAATGGAGAACCCAGTGTTATGGGCAGTTAATTTTCGGTAACGATTTTTACGCTGTTGCTTGACTTCTACAGGATCTTTTAACGTGTATTTTGTCAAAATATTGGACAGAAAATATTTGTCGCTCGGTTAATGAGTTATGCACCGCGTGCCCACGATCCCCACACAGTAGCCATAACCACTAAAAGCTGCTGCGAAGCTGATGTTTGAACCATAATGTTCCACGGTTATACTACATTCAGTACTGCAAGTATACGCAATAAATAATTGTTGGGCTTGTACATAAGTTTAGGATGGATGGATTTCATTTGGTATAATATCTTCATTTCACAATAATGGTGCAATGTGTTTCATTCGGTATAAGTCTGCTTAGATAATCGTACTACTCCGCAGAGCGCAAATGGACGGTTTTTATTGAGGAACACTGGGTTTAGCTATGCAGGAAATAGTGGAGTGATGGCGCCGTTCTTTGTTTTTGTCCAGCTACCGCCTACACTTTGGCAGAATGTAGGTTGCAGTGAAAATCTTAGTATTTGAAATTGAGTTTGCAAACTGTTGTGTATATTAGTTTATAAATTAAGATACACGTCTTAAAGTCAGATTGTGATGCCGTTGTTATTGCTGCGCGAATGCTTTGATATAGCAATAATATTTTAAACGACCCTGACAGACCATGGCTAACGTAATTTTTATTATTTATATATTAATAAATTAATGTTAAATTTAACGATAAAGGTAGTGTTTGGTGCGTATGGCACTTAATTTATTTTATTGTTATGAAATATGTTTTGTTTGGTATATTTACATTATATACATTTTGCGCGATAATATTCACACTATTGGTTACAGGGGTGATTCATAAAGCTGGGTTCTCGCTATTGATGACTCTCCCAGCAACAGGCGTGACCCTCCTGCTTGCTGAAATTTTCCCGCTACGGCTTGCACTATGTCCAGCTATTCTATGTTATCCTGCATAATAATGCACATAATATGGATATTATCCACTCTGTTAATGCTGTAAACACACATATTCCATTAGCGGTGTGTTCTTTGAGGTCTAACAGGAACTCATATAAATGATGATGATTAATTGCCTAGCTGCATGTACAAGGATCAGTCAACGTGACGGGAATCAATGTGGTGCTCGGGGTTATTTTAGAGGGGGGCGACCCCAAGGATCGGCTCCGCCCCCCCCTCCCGGCGAGCTCCCCCTAGACACCGACCCCTACTTTTTCGCAAAAACGACCCCTTATAATTTACGTTTTTTTTTTCAAAAATTGACCCCTTAAGGGGTCACTAGAAAATTTAAATCGGCGGTGGTTGATCTATAGGCGGAGGCGGCGGGACGTTAGTTGTGTCGCTAATTTTTTAGTTTTTGGACGTTTTTCGAATGATGAGAAAATTTTTTTTACCACGACCATTATCTTTTTCATTATTTTTATTACCTTTATTACTGTCATCACCACTTCTATTAAAGCGTTTCATTTTTTCGATAAAACGGTAATATTTCGATTTTAAAAACCTGTATAACGTAAGTCTGAAATATGTCACAATATATACACGCATATCGTAGGCTAAACGATCAATTAATTTTGGTCACCAAGCCTAAAATATGCATGTATATATAAATATTATAGCCAAAAACTGCAAAAAACCAGCGCCACAGAGGTGTGTTGGGACACCTGAAAGAAAAAATATTGTATTAATTTTTATAAAATTTACTGACCCCTTAAGGGGTCATGACCCCTAGTTTCCGAAATGACCCCTTGCTACTGACCCCTTAGGTGTCAGTAAATTTTTCTGTTTACTGACCCCTATCTGGGAGGGCCTAAAATAACCCCGGGTGCTCATGCCGGTGGGATTAATTAGCACATGAGTAGTTTTGAGAGGCCTAACGAGAACTCATATAAATGTTTATAATTAATGGCCTAGCTGCATCTAGAAGGACCAATCAATAAGTCTGGAATCGTTGCGGTGTTCAGGCCGGGATGATTATATTAATACATGAGTGTAGTAGTTCTCAGAGGCCTAACGAGAACTCATAAATGTTTATAATCGCTTAGCTGCATCTCCAAGAGCCAATCAACATGACAGGAATCAATGCTCTGTTTAGACCGACGCGATTAATACATGAGTTCAGTATTCTTCGGGTCTAACGAGAACTATTATAAATGTTTTGGCCTAGCTGCATACAAGGACTAATCAACATGATGCGACTTGATGCGGTCTTCAGGCCGACGCGATTAACTCACCAGATAACTCACCAGATATGCTCTTCCTCGCATAGCATACCGGTGAGATTGTAGTGAAGATCGCGAGAAAGAGCGAGCCGATATTTCGGCTGGCATTCTTTGGATGTAATTGATTGATGGCTAATTGGACTGAACAACGATTGGTGCATTGAGTGTGGCAGTCCTGAAGATAGCAATTAAGTTAATAATAACATAGTAGAGTACTTCTCCAAAGCTTAATGAGACTCATAAATGTGTATGACTAATGACCTAGCTGTGTGTACAATGACCAATCAACAAGTCGGAATCGATGCAGTTTTGAGGCCGGCGCGACTAATTAATACATTAGTACAGTAGTTCTCAGAAGCCTAATGAGAACTCATATAAATGTTTATGACTAATGGGCTAGAGTATGGATTACGGAACCACTAGCTGTAAGCTTGGTTAGTATAAATTAAGTGAAGCACCAGCCAGTGTGCTTGTAAACTTTGTAATCAGTCTACATTGGAGTAAAGTAACATAATCTGCAAAGCAGCCAACAAGTTCGCCCTTGGGATTGAACTGTCTGTATTGAAACTGTGCGAGCAGTGTCACAGTTTGTCTCATGTATAGCATTCTGATCAGAAAATCGTCATTAACTGGCGGGCACTGGTTGTCCAACGCTAGCCTGAGCAACGTCAGGGACTAACGACCAGAAAATCATAATATACCTTTTTATTTTCTTTTAGATCCATAAAACCAATAATTTCAAGTTTCCTACGAAATAACATTTAACGAACGTATGCCAAGTAAAGGGGGAGGGGGCGATTTTAACATAGCAAAATTGCCTAGGCTACGCTCCATGCGTTACAAGAAAATTCAGTTTGACGCAGTTTACCCAAGCCCGTATAGCGGAAGGCATTTTTCCGCTAGGAGTCCAAAAAGCCGACATCTTGATCGAAAAATGATAATTTTAGCTTATGCAGTGTCTTCAAAGTACCAAAGAGGCTATAATATCATCGCAATACATTAAGTTTAATGGAGAATTTATTTTAATCCATTTTAAATCCACAGTGCCTTCATTTCGTCCTTCATCTGTTTTACTGTATATAGTTTTCGAACACCAGGTTCCGGATATGGTTTCGGTTCCTATTATTCCCTGCAGTCATCGTGAGAGGAATAGATGCGATGTTCAGGCCAGCGCGATTAATTAATACATAATTACACTAGTTCTCATAAGACTATGAGAATTCATATAAATTTTATGATTAATATCCTAACTGTATGTACAAGCACCAACCAACATGATGGGAATCGATACGTTATTTAGACAGGCACGATTAACGAATACATGAGTATAGTGGTCATCAGAGGTCTACCGAGAACTCATCTAAATTTATGACTTATGGCCTGGCTGAATGTTCAAGGACCAATCAACGTGGCCGGAATAGATGCGATGTTCAGGTCGGTGCGATTAATTAACACATGAGTTGTAGAGTAATATTGCTGATATTTTCCCCCACCCATGTATCCGGACCATTAGTATTATCTTATTGCGATGTGTATTTGTTTCTACATGCGGTAGTTACTGTAGCTCGAACCTCTATAGTTATGTAACAAAGAACACATTAACTAAAGGTTGCACTATGTCAGGCGGTCAGAAGCTAACTGACGCTATCATTAGCCAACGCGATACCACTCTATTAAATTTTTTTTATAAAATTGACGTTGCTCACAATCAATGCTGGGCTTGTGCTATAGGAGAACGTTGTCGGCCCTATTTGGTCAAATTCGACCACTATAGCGACCTCTTGTCTACCCCTAATGCATGAGTAAACTTAAGCTGTGTCGCTTCTATCCTCTTTTGAAATTAACGTTTGGCAATTGCTTGTTCAATGTACACGGAATCCATAAAATTATGTGAGCAAAAAATGGGGCTTTTAGGTAATGCTTCCTAAACGTAAATGAACAAGAAATAGACTGATTGCTTATCGAACACCTTACTTCTCGACTAAAAGTTTAAGTAGTGATTTATTGATTTTGTTATCGAACGTAAACATGACATTTTTCCCTTTTATGATCTTGTTCGGGAACCTAATGTACTGTAGTTATAATTATATTCAAAACATACGCTAACGCCGTTTGCACAATAACTCAATTGATAATTTACGGAATGGCAGCTATGGCGGAACCATGATACTGGTTTATAAGAAATGTCTGTTCAAGTGTGATGTTCGCGAACGTCTTCAGTTTAATATATATATGCTGAAAGAACAAGTATTAAAACAATGAACGTACGAATATTATGTTCGCGAACGTCTTGGGTTTGATATATTTTGTTTATCGTTAAATACGTATATATATAGTTTGTTTTTTTATCGTGTTCGCACCCCGTATTATACCACCACATCAATGTTCGCGAACAGGTATTTTTTGTGTAAAGGCAAACGAACTAATTTATCGATCTAAAAATTTGTGATGTTCGCAAACACCTTTAACTAGGAAATGTTAATATTAAAGCGTTGACTTGCAATTTTTATTGAAATACCATTGCACTTCCATGGTCGAACGATGTTATGTACGCGAACAAAACATACGTATTTAACGATATACTGTATTCGGTTCCCGGATTTCCAGTTAAAATTTAAGATTTTCCATATTATTTTTTTAACATAATTCACACGTTCGCGAACAATAAAGGTATAGTTAATCCTTCTTAGTATTAACGTAGTTTTAGGACATATGTGTGTTCGCGAACAGCTTCATCTCAGCAGTACATACTTTATGTTCGCGAACAATTTTTTTGCATATGAAAGCTCGGTCTGTCCGCACACTAAATTTATAGAATTGTATACATTATAGAACTACTGTTCGCGAACCAATCAGCTTGTTAAGAATATCAAGAGTTGTGTTAGCATAACGAAAAATATCAAAATGGCAGTAGCCTAATTTAGCGTTTCGGAACGCAGCTATGGTGACAGTGTAAAACGGTGCATTGTGTCAGCTAACGTAGCTTAAACGTTTTTGTAATTTGATACTAAGAGTTCGCAGAACGGAAAAGTTTGGAAGTAGCGTTAGGCTATTATAACTATTAGTTTGTTCTCTAACAACATTTTGTACATGATGTCAAAAGAGGATGGTAAACGGTGCAGCTTAAGTTTACTCATGCATAACACGCCACCCCCTCATGACGAATTTCGGACTCTAAGATTGTTTGGGCGATATCAAAAAATTGAGTGGTGACAGTACAAATTTGATAAGTATATTTAGCGTCAAATTATAAATTAGCACTGGTAATTTTATTTCAAGCTGTTTCCGATGTGACTAATCTAAAATTTGCGGCCCCTCTTTTTAGGACCCCCTATAACCACGAACTTGGTTTATCGTAAATGTGATGAATTTTTATAGCTGGATATGTAATTTAGCGAGACGTACACAGCTGTATTGAGTATCAACTTGCAAAATGAGCTGAAAATCAGCCATGTGCTTGAATCGTTGCTCAGATAATATCAGCTTATTGCGCATTTAGGGACTCACAACGTTGCCGTGTCTTACAATAACACCCTTATAGATTGAGCGTGTTCGGATATATTGCCGTTTTCGTGGATTTTGGGTCTCATGGACCATTTGAAAATCCCTTTTCAACCAGATCCTACGTCCAGAAAGAGTCGCCTACTGATAATTATGTATTTCAAATCCAGCCCAATATGATTTAGATATCTACACCGGTTGTCACAAAAAATATTGCGATTTTTCGGGTCTTTCGCAAGTTTACCGGTATGTCAAATGCGCGAGTTCATGTCTCGGGGCTGTCGTAAAATCAGACTGTCTAAAATATTGGCAAACTTTCGTTTGGGCAGGTGGGTCACCAAATTGTGTCCCTTTCTGTGTCGTTGGCCTGCGCAATGAGAACGAACACAATATATTTATGTAAGGTGTAATGCAGTAATCCATATACACACGCGCAGAATGCGGTAATGATGGAACTACTGCAGCATGTACGCACTAAGATGGTTAAAATTGCAAATTGTTTTGATTAAAGTGTGTTAAATTCAATCCACCTAGAGTTTTATCGATTTCAAACGAGTCTTAGTCGGTTTGGTTAGGAAAAATATGTTTTATGTAGAGGTTTTTTGAAATTAGTTTAAAGTCAAAATATTGTGACATGAACGACATTTATATTGTGCTGTATTACAGCCATAATCGAACCAAATTATTTGGGTCAAACTTATTAGGAAATGGGCTTCACACAAATATTCCGCGAACAAGCCGATGGAATGAATGAGTCCACATTAGGCGCGTACATAATATTATTAGCTATTCTTTTTAAAGTAAGTCTACATTCGCAAACCCGATAACCGGGCAAAAATCACAGTTTTCCATATATATGGGGCCACGATTTACGAGTTAGCAATGTGTAGGTGCTATTCGCGGTCACTATTTTGAGACTTGGTATCGCAGTTTAGTACCCGCGAACGCATAGAGACACTATTTTTATACAAACCTACCAGGAATTAACCGGTATATACCAGGAACCGGAACCGGAACATGGCTTTCGAAACGTATGTATAGTAAAACAGATGAAGGAAGAAATGAAGGTACTGTGTATTGAAAATATAAATAAATTTTACATTACACTTAATTTATCATAATGACATTATTGCCTCTCTAGGACTTCGAAGAGGCGGAGAAAACTAATAATATTTATTTACCGATAAATACGACGGTTTTTTGATCTTGCAGATCAACCAAATGTGTTCCACTATACAGCTTGCGTAAGCTGCGTCAAACTGAATGTGCTTTTAACGCATGGAACACAGTCTAGATAATTTCGCACTGCCTCCAATCGCTTCCGTTTACAAGACATACGTTTGTTACATGTTATTCCGTAGAAAACTCTTGAGATTATTGGTTTATTATGGTTCCAAAATTAAATAAGGGAAGGTATATACTATAATTTTCTGACCCTTGGTCGTCAGAGATACTGTTAAGGCTAGCGTTGGGCAATCGGTGCCCTTCAGCTAGATGATAATTTTCTAATCAGAATGCTACAAATGAGAGAAATTGTGATACTGCTCCGCAGTTTCAATAAATACAATTGATTGCCAAGTGTAAAACAGTTGCTGCAAGCAGTCACCTGACTTGGTTTTGTTAACAAACTTCTACGGGTCAAGATGGAATATTCCTAGTGAAATTTGTATCTTACTTTGCGTTTCACAGTGCAATTTACGAAAAGAAGGTGTTTGAAATCCTGATTAAGGCAAAGAGGCCCTTTTCATCACCCCAAGTTCCAGTTAAATATTATTCTGCCATGCTTTTCTTAAATAAACAATTTTAGATAAGCTCAAATTATGTCCATCCTCCAACCTTAATGTCTCTGTCCTAAAAATATCTTTCGTAAATTTTTTCCCCCATAAAGCCGAGGAGAGCATATTCTTATAATAAAAATTTTCCCGCCCCATACGTTTCGAAAGCCATGTTCCGGTTCCGGTTCCTGGTATATACCGGTTAATTCCTGGTAGGTTTGTATAAAAATAGTGCCTCGATGCGTTCGCGGGTACTAAACTGCGATACCAAGTCTCTAAAATAGTGACCGCGAATAGCACCGACGCATTGCTAACTCCGTAAATCGTGGCCCCATATATATGGAAAACTGTGATTTTTGCCCGGTTATCGGGTTTGCGAATGTAGACTTACTTTAAAAAGAATAGCTAATAATATTATGTACGCGCCTAATGTGGACTCATTCATTCCATCGGCTTGTTCGCGGAATATTTGTGTGAAGCCCATTTCCTAATAAGTTTGACCCAAATAATTTGGTTCGATTATGGCTGAAATACAGCACAATATAAATGTCGTTCATGTCACAATATTTTGACTTTAAACTAATTTCAAAAAACCTCTACATAAAACATATTTTTCCTAACCAAACCGACTAAGACTCGTTTGAAATCGATAAAACTCTAGGTGGATTGAATTTAACACACTTTAATCAAAACAATTTGCAATTTTAACTCATCTTAGTGCGCTACATGCTGCAGTAGTTCCATCATTACCGCATTCTGCGCGGGTGTATATGGATTACTGCATTACACCTTACATAAATATATTGTGTTCGTTCTCATTGCGCAGGCCAACGACACAGAAAGGGACACAATTTGGTGACCCACCTGCCCAAACGAAAGTTTGCCAATATTTTAGACAGTCTGATTTTACGACAGCCCCGAGACATGAACTCGCGCATTTGACATACCGGTAAACTTGCGAAAGACCCGAAAAATCGCAATATTTTTTGTGACAACCGGTGTAGATATCTAAATCATATTGGGCTGGATTTGGAAATACATAATTATCAGTAGGCGACTCTTCCTGGACGTAGGATCTGGTTGAAAAGGGATTTTCAAATGGTCCATGAGACCCAAAATCCCACGAAAACGGCAATATATCCGAACACGCTCAATCTATAAAGGTGTTATTGTAAGACACGGCAACGTTGTGAGTCCCTAAATGCGTAATAAGCTGATATTATCTGAGCAACGATTCAAGCACATGGCTGATTTTCAGCTCATTTTGCAAGTTGATACTCAATACAGCTGTGTACGTCTCGCTAAATTACATATCCAGCTATAAAAATTCATCACATTTACGATAAACCAAGTTCGTGGTTATAGGGGGTCCTAAAAAAGAGGGGCCGCAAATTTTAGATTAGTCACATCGGAAACAGCTTGAAATAAAATTACCAGTGCGCTAATTTATAATTTGACGCTAAATATACTTATCAAATTTGTACTGTCACCACTCAATTTTTTGATATTGCCCAAACAATCTTAGAGTCCGAAATTCGTCATGAGGGGGTGGCGTGTTATGCATGAGTAAACTTAAACTCAAACCTATTACCATCCTCTTTTGACATCATGTACAAAATGTTGTTAGAGAACAAACTAATAGTTATAATAGCCTAACGCTACTTCCAAACTTTTCCATTCT
>JASANE010021887.1:0-19731 GCA_030248225.1 Trileptium ribeirensis
TTCTATTGGGGAAGATCCTGTGTCACTTGTCCCTGCAACATGACACATAAACCTCTAATTTTTCATGTCCAGGAAACACCAACCACTCTCAGGAGTACTATTTAAAGGTACATGTATCCTATAATGCATGATTTGATGCTATTGTTCAAAACTTAGTCAAAATATAAAATTTTACAAAAATTTATAAAAGTACCTAAAAGACTGCAGCTGTGAAAAATTTTCTTGGCTTATTTTGACTCTTAGATCCTTGCTATGCTGAGAAATATGCTATTCTCATTTATACCTGGTGCAATGCAGAGACTCTTCTTGTTAGTTTTACTCATAACCTTTTGTTGTTCTAACCATGTTACCATAACATCTCTAACTTTTCCAGCTAATTTTGTATAAAATTTTCTACTATATGACTGTGTGTGTGAACCAGCCAGCAAATAGCTGATGGTTTTGTTTCTTTATTCCTACTCTGCAGGTTGCGAACTGTTAGTTACAACATTTATGGTATGCCGGTCATTTAAATGCAGGGCACCTTCTTTTGTAATAATAATTTGTTAAAACGGCTTCATAAACCTTGTTCCAAATGGTCAACATGTTATTTTAAGCAGTGTTATTCATTCTTCTAATTATCTCCTTTGATAGCCATGTAAATATAGTTTATTGTTTAGGTGTATCTGCTCTTTTAGATTTACGCACTCCAAAGGTAAAAGAAACCAAACTTTATTGTATGGTAGGGACATGGCTCACCCAGGTACAGAAACCTCTCCAGTGTGTACTCACCCAGCTAACAAATGTATGAGAAACTGGTGAATCCAGACTGTGTATCAACTGTGCCTTGCTTCAGCCCTACAGAGCTGGATGCCTTTAGAACTAATAGTTTCACTCCCACTCATTCCACCACCCATGATAATTTCTGAGGACAAACTTTCTGCGATACCAATTTCAACTCTATTTCTAAAATTATGCCTTAAACTTTATCAAATTCTTGGTTAGTGTATTACGGGGACGCTATGTGATCTTCTGCTATAGTGATATTTTTGCTGAAATTTTGCATAAGTATTTTATAAGTATTATTTGATAACTGTAGCACTTAACATGTTCTGGTAAATTTTAAACTTAGGGGTGTGTGCTGACTTTAACTATGGAGATGGAATACCTGCACTCATAAAAATCTATCAGGTTTCTAAAATAAATTATTGTCTTTTCTATTTCACAATATTTAAATGTTTGTTTTGGACTTTTTATTTTAACTTTGCAAAACTCTTTTTTAAAACTTTTTTCTTTAATCAGGTTCTTAAAAATGTATTTGGTTGTACAATTCAAACTTTTACAAAGTTTTATGTCACTTACTTACTCTTTCAAAAATGTTATCCATGGCTGTCATATGCTTAGTCGGATACAACAGCTTGAAAATAGCCTAAGTGCTCATATTCGATAACGTTAGTTGGAATTTTCATGTTAAATTTTGAAGTTTTCATCAATTCGATTCAACATTTTTTAGATAAATTAATTATCACTGCACGCTTCTTCGTACTTGCTCATAACTTTAGGGATATTACCACGATGAGTTCTGCTAACAAATTCAATTTAGTCCTTAGCTTAATTTTACAAGGTTACGCCTAAAAAAGGTGCTAAAATGAATTACTCCCTATACCTAAAATTTATTTTTATCCCCATAGTAATTTACTTTTTTTTAATGCCAACCAATGGTCTAAGTCCGCACAGTTGGTTGAAACTCGTAGTCCACCTCCTAATGTATACGCGTTCCACACGGCCTATTCAGTCAAATTTGTGATCGGTTTTACTAAGCATCGACCCAAACTCTGATATCCCTGCCCGGGACAATGACATGTTGGCAATTGCATGAAACCTCGCGACCTCATCCAGTGGATAAAGGGTACTCCTCCGACCGCGGAGACCGGCTATCCCTCTGGGTGGCTCTTACCCTTAATCTCGATTTTCACTTCCTTCTTGGGCAATTCCTCGACGCTCTCAGCTTCCACCCCTTTTCCCTGTGGCCACCATTGGAGATGTCGGTTGCGTCTCAGTAAGAAACGTGCCGCGCAAAGGGCCGATAAACCCCACACCTACCACCTCAAACGGCAAATCTTATACAACAACCATAATCTCGATAATATAATGTATGCATTATTACAGTTACATGCACTATATTACTTTTTGTATAATAAGTTAATCAGGCATCATGGGAACTATACTACAGTAAGCTACCGCAACCTCCTGAAATGTAGCGAGTTCTCGGATTCCCGGCTTAGTGACTGGAATCACACATTAGTCCATCTGCGCAATCGAAGCCCTATACACACCGACTACTGACAGATTTTCATAACGTCCGCTCAGCATCCCACATTGATTTGTTAAATTCTCGCAGCTGGTGCATGTTCCGCCCAACATAGCGGCTCCCCGACACGCGCGGTGAGTTGTGTATACACTCGGGTAGGCTTGTGAAAACCGCAAGGCGCTAACCCACGTGGTCCGAGGGGTGTTTAGTCCCACTGTAGATTACACAATATGCATGAAACGTAGGTCGCGATAAGATATGCCAAATGCGGAGCACCACGGTGAACTATTGTGAGCTTATTCTTAAGGCCTTAATGTTTCACCACTTATAATGCATATTTTCATTTCGACACTACAACATATTACAGCGGATACGCACATTAAAACAAACGCCGAACCGTAATTATCTTTATTTAAGAATTCCTGAGGCTGACTGAGGCCGATCTAACTGTTCAACCGCTTAAATAACATTTCAAAACGGCTATTCTGGAACGAAAGAAATCTAAGTTCGAATCCCTCACCCATTTCTGTTAATAAGCATTTATTTTATTCTTGAAAATTATAACTTTAAGAGAGTGAAAAATAACTTAAAATTTTACAATTTGTGTGCCGGGGCTATAGTTTGCTTACTTATCGGATTTGAGTGTAGCCCCTGGGTGCCTTAACTGTTACACTTACATTAGCGGATATGTAAGTGTATTTCTGCTGGATTTTCCGAAAATTGTTGAGTTAGGGATTTTAAGAATTTCATAAAAAGGTGTTATCTAACGCAAAAATTAAAACTTATGTTAGAGAGCGAATTTTACAATGCTAAGAATTCGTAACCCGGTTGGCAGCATTTATATTAAAAATTAACGGGTTACGGGGATTTGAGAACTAGATTTCTTTTGAGTTCCAAGAAATCGCGTTTTGAATGTTTATTTAAGCGGTTGAACAGTTAGATCAGGGCCTCAGTCGGCCTCAGAAGCTACGCGATCAAGGTGAGTACGGTTCAGCAGTTTGTTTAATGTGCGTATCCGTTGTAATCTGTTGTAGTGTGCGAAATGAAATATCTGCGTTATAAGTGGTGAAACATTAAGGCCTTAAGAATAAGCTAGCAAAATAATTAGCCCGTGGTGCTCGCATTGGCATATCTTATAGCAACCTACGTTTAGTGCGTGTGTAATCTACGGTGGGACTAAACACCCCTAGGACCACGTAGGTTACACGCCTTCGGGTTTCCTAGCAAGCGCCCTACCGAGTGAGCTATTCCTGCGCGACTTCACAGCACATATAAGACCGCTATGTTCAGCAGAACATAGCCAGCTCAAGAAATTTAACAAATCAATGTGTCAGATACTAAGACAGACGTTATAAGGGAAAATCTGTCGGCAATAGTCGGTCTGTTATGCAGGCTTCGATTGCGCAGATGGGACTCATGTCTGATTCCAGTCACTTAAGCCAGGAATCCAAGAACTTCGCTTACAGTTTAGGAGGTTGCGGTAGCTACCTATATCGTTCCATAATGCTGGTAGTTTTATTATACAAAAGTAATATAGTGCATGTAACTTGTAATAATGCATACCGTATATTATCAAGATTATGGTTGTTGTATAAGGATTTTCCGTTTGGACCTAGTGGTAGGTGTGAGTTTATCGGCCTTCTCCGCGGCACGTTTCTTACTAAAACGCAACCGACATCTCCAATGGTGGCCACAGGGAAAGGGGTGGAAGCTGAGAGCGAGTTCGAGAATTGCCCAAGAAGAAGTGAAATCAAGAATTAAGGGTAAGAGCCACCAAGGGATGCACCGGTCTACCAGCGGTCGGAGATACCCTTTATCACTGGATGAGAGTTGCGCGAGTTTCCAGTGGTAGACATGTCATTGTCCCGGGCAGGGATATCAAGTTTAGGTCGATGTTTGAAGCTTGATCACGAATTAAACTGAATAGGCCGTGTGAACGCGTATACATTAAAGTAAACTACCGTTAAACCAACTATGCGGACTTAGACCATTGGTTGCATTAAAAAGTAAATTACTATGGGATAAAAATTGAGAATTTAGGTATGAATAGGATTGGTCCATTTAGCACCTTTTTAGGCGTAACCTTCTAAAAATTAAGCTAAGACTAAATTGAATTTTGGTTAGCAGAACTGCATGTCCGTGCTAATACTGCCTAAACCCTGGCGAGTCCGGAGAACGTGCAGTGGGTAATTAATTTATACTAAAAATGCTTAAATAGAATTGATGAACTTCAAAATTTAACATGAAAATGTTGACTAACGTTATCGAATATGAGCACTTAGCTCCTCAACTGTTGTACCCTGGCTAGTCCGACTGACAGGCCATGGGACATTGATAACCTTTTGAAAAAGAGTGAGTTAAGACATTAAGTAGAACTTTGTAAAAGTTTGAATTGTACAACCGAATACATTTAAGACCTGATTAAAGAAGTTTTAAAAAGAGTTTGCAAAGTTAAAATAAAAAGTCCAGAAAACAACGTTAGAATATTGTGAATCAAAACAATAATTTATTTAGAGGTTACCTAAATAATTTTGCCTGGTGGTGTCGTGTCCGTGTAGACTAGCACACACCCCTAAGTTGAGAACTTACCAGAACGTGTCCGAGATCACCGGTTCTGGATGCAATACTTATAAATTTTATGCAAAATGTTTTAGGCGAAATATCACTACGGCGAAGAGTCCGCATAACAGTCCCGTAGTGCGTAGTAAAAAAGAATTTGAATAAGTTTTGGCATAAATTTTTAAAAAAGTAAAGTTGAAAAATTGGTATCAGAAAGTTTGTACTAAGAAATTCTTTCATGGGTGGTGGAATCAGAGTGGGAGTGAACTATATTAGTTCTGAAGGCATCCAAGCTCTATCTCAGCTCGACAAGCGGCCAGAGTTGAGATACAGTCTGGAGCTAGCCGGGATTTCTCATACATTTGTTAACTGGTGAGTACACACTAGAAGTTTCTGTTACCTAGGATAACCATGTCCTACATACAATAAAGTTTGGTTCTTTACCTTTAGAGATCGTAATATTAAAAGAGCAGGATTGCACTAGGACGATAAAGCTCTACTATTTACAAGTCGTCTGAAAATAATTAAAGAATGAATAACACTATTTAAAATAACATGTTGAGCAATCCGTTGGAACAAGAGTTTTATGAACCGTTTAACGAATACTATTACAAAAGAAGGTGCCTGCGTTGATGACCCGCATCATTTAATGTTTGTAAGTAACAGCTCGCAACCTGCAAGTAAAATAAAGAAAACAAAACCATCAGCTCTTGCTGGCCTGGTAACACACACAGTCATATAGTAGAAATTTTATTGCCCGGAATTAGCTGGAAAATTTAAAGATGTTATGGTAACATGGTTAGAAAACAACAAAAGGTTATAGAGTAAAAACTTAACAAAAATCTCTGGCATTATGCACCAGGTATAACAAAGATAGCATATTTCTCACATAGCGAGATCTGAGCGATAACCAAAAGTTTCGCACTGCATAACTAATTTTACTTATAACAATTTTTGTAAAATTTTATATTTTGACTAGTTTGGGACAATAGCGTGCGATCATGCATTATAGGATACATGTACCTTAAATCGTACTACCTGGAGTGTTCGTGTGTTTCGTGAACCTGAAAATTAAAGAGTTTTATGTGTTAGTGTTAGGGACAAGTGACACAGGATCTTCCCCAAATAGAACGTGGGTGTTGGCCCATGACTGCCAAGCCCCCTAAGCGTAAAATTTCCCCGGCCTGTGCATTGGACCACCCCTAGGCGAGGCTTGCGCTAAGACACAGTTCCGACAACTATGTCCCACCCTAAGGAAGGTTTACAATGTCACAGCCTTCGACGATAGAGCAGCCTATGGTGTGGCAGCCTGGGGTCCAACGGGTGGTAAAAAGGTGCCGGAAAGGTAGAAAGACCAATCCCACCCAGAGGTTCCCGTTTAAAGAATGGGCTGCCCTTTTTCTGGTCTGCCATATACCCGGCTAGGGCTTACTCTGCCTAGCACACCCGCCTCGTCGGCAGGTTCCAGAAATGCAGGTAACCTCCTGCAAAGTCACTATCAGTGAACCTACTTACATTAACATGTGCGTGTGGGTATGTGTGTATGTATAGCTATGCGGTATCTACGGTTACCGAGTTTGTATTAGGACGAGAAAATCGTGTAGGCCTATATAGGACAGCATGGGACAGACTAATGAAGCTGTCCTTGAGCTAGGAAAAATATTACCAGCGGAATTCGTGTACACGTTATAACAGTCGTAACCTAATCACCGGTACTCCATAGTCAGATAACACCAGAACCATCGGAAAGCGCTTATAGTTAGGTTACTAACTGAATCGAGAACAAAAGAAAAATTGTAGAAAACTACACAACGAAATATAATAATAAGACAAAAAAAACTTCGACAACAACCGTTCGTACATAATATATTCAACATCACTCAAAGAACAATAACAATAATAATACTACTCCGCAGCACACATACGTCGACTAAAAATCATAAACTAATGAAGTAGCTAGCCTTACACAACAGTAGTGAAAACTAGCTAGCTAATTTTATTTATTAATAATAATATATATTAATAATAATATTTTGAAAATTTTAAGAAAACTTTTTGGAAAGTTTTGGGTGAGAAATAGAGTTATATAGAGGTATCCCATAGGCGTTAAGTATATTTCTGGATAGGGATAATTAAGGGAAACCCCATTTGGTCAGTTTAGAGAGTTAAGAAATCGTATGTAGTTAGGAAAAAGTCAAATATTGCTGTATTTGTTTTTAGGGGAAAACAGTGAAAATTAGAGGATTTTTAACTGAATGAAAATAGAATAATAGGATATTTCCTGGGTGAGGGAGAGTATCACCCGATCGGAGCTGAGAGGTAATTCACCCCACCGAGAGAAAATAGTTGTAAACCAAGGAGAAATGTGTTATTTAAGTAAAATTAAGGAAATTTGTAAATTCCTAGATTTTGGGTTAGTTTTAAGGGGTAATAGGTGCGTAAGGGGTAAGAAAAGAGAAGTGTAATATAAAATTTAGATAGTTTTCTCACCCTCGGAGATAAATATAGGAGTCACCCCTGTGGGATAATGGATATCCCCAGGGGAGAATAATGAAATCGATATAATTTTAGTAGTTAGATCAAAACCTATGAAATATTGTCTAGGAGGGAGGGAAATACAAGGTTAGACCTGCCCAAAAGTTGACAGTAGGTGCTTAACAGCGAAAGGGTGTGAAAGCAGCTGCCGAAGAGTTGGGCTGGGGCGGGATTCGAACCCATGACCTCACACCGTTGAATCCGTAAGCAGGCGCTCTATAAGCTAATCTATCCATGCACGATTTCAGAGCAGTTGCAAAGCTGCTATATCCAACAATCATCAACGGGTAGCCAAGAGAGTGGGTTAAAATATGTTAAATACGCTGAACAATGGCATGTGCGTGCAAAGGCTTTTACCTGATACATGTACAATGTACGGACAAAATATTGTGAAAATTGACGAAAAAAATGAGATGTGAAAGCTAAAACCAGAACTCTCAAATTAGTAATACCTAGCTAAGCAATTTAGTTCGATACAGTTTTAACAAGCGGAAATTGTTCAATGCGATTTGACGAATTTGATCTGCTCTATATTAATAACTATCACGCAAATCCATTAACGGCTCTGTTCAAACCTTTGAATGTCAATGACAATAGAAAAACGCCCTCGGACAACCAGAATTAGTGGAGGAACATATATGGTTTTCCTTACCATAGGCATACATGCCTATAGGGGAGGGAGTTGAGAATTTATCTCCCTGATGCTCGAATCCCCTTAAGAAATCCCCCGATACCATGTGCAGCCAAATCCGCGCCTCAAGCCCTCCTTGTCTGCACCCCCTCCGTGTTCGCTCATCCGTAGTTTTGAGCAATTTCTGGCGAAAATAGGCAAATTATATAACAGTAATACTCCCCTCCTCCGACAGCTCAAGTGAAGATGACAAGATGGGGTGTGATGGTCCTCAGAGGATGTTCTACGGACAAGTGAATAAGAAACTCCAAGTCGCTGCATTGCCGCAAGCAGCAACAGCCGGAGGCGGAATTTAATGTTCTCAACTTCCATTCATTATTACTCAATGAATATATACCTTTGATTTTCGATTTATTTTATATGTGTTGTATGCTAGTAGTTAATTACCTTGTATTGAAATTACCGCTAATGGGACCTATATTTGATACAGTAGTGGTCAATCTTCTGTATATATCCATGCTCAAAAGGGCAGCGGAGATTATCCAATTGGAGCCAAGCCAGGCCTCTCCCCACGCTTGACGCCCCCCAAACCTCCCTAGCAGCGCCGCATGCGCATAAGCAAAAGGCAACCTCGTCATGCCTGGGGCGTTGACCATGTATATTCTATACTGTAGAAGTCCATTATAGCAGTTTAACAAAGTTGCCCTTTTTCATAGTGCTGTATATTACGCATGCACAGCACTTTGGAGCACCGAATTTTATTTGAGAAGATAGTTTCTAGTCATTCTATTTACCAAAATTTTGCTAATACTGTACCAAATATTTAGGAAATTGGATACATTCGCATTTCCGACCAATGATTTCCCCCTTAGTTTTGTAATCATATCCTAAATCGTAATTCTGGGAAAACAGACTCAAGCCCAACACATTTTTTACTTGAGTGCCAAACATAAGGTAATATGGAACCGCATTTGAGAAAAAATTTGTACAAAATTTTGACTTATAGGTAATTTTTTTAATAACTTATGGATCATAAGGACGTTTAACCAAGTGCGCGAGTTCCGTCGACTTTTTGAGAAGGTAAAAATTTACGGCGTGGGGTACGAAGCAACCGGCGAGGAGATAAAGTGAGGGGGCTCAATTTCAAAATTTTCTGACCTCATAATTTTCGTTAATTAGCAAAAGTTTTCCTGCGATTTTCTCGTTTTTTGCTAATTTTCCTTTTTTTTTGTTGTTAAAATTTTGCCTATTTGTGGTGCTTTTAACCTAATTTTTCCCAAATTTCCCAACATTGGGGGAGCGGGGGTGGGGCTATCGAGCCTTCAAAGGGTGGTAAATATGACTTGAAAGGGAGGGACAATTGACCCTACCCACCCACCACCATGCGCCCCTGTGCGTTTAGTCCTTTCTTGTCAGAATTAACTTGTGTATCGTGGGATATTTAACAAATTCCATCTTGCGCAATCTTCAAACGAATACGAGTTGTACTGGTGAATGTTGCACATGCTAACCACTGAGTTGTCTATGTGCTGTATATAGTCTACGTTCCCAAAAGAGCATCCCGGCGCAAGATAGTAACAAAGCAAGGCGCGTGCAATCCCATTTAATCTTGCATATAACAAACTCCGTTAACGCTATACTTATATGCGGGATAGGCTAAATTTGTAATTGGCAATGCGATAGATTGGTTGGTTACTAACATTTTCACGCACGAATTAACTTGTGTACCGTGCAATATTTGATGAAACAACGCCGGCGCTGGATTTCAAACATGGGTAATTTATTTAGCATAATTATTCGTGTGAATTATTTGTAACGGGGTACGCGGGTTGGCCAACATCTACCTGCAGGAACTCCGCACCCCTCTAATTTCTATTGTCTCCAGGAATGGGCTCAGTGCAGCAGAGAGTTGCCGCCCTCTCATCCTGGTGTTCCCAGGCAGGACCCCGTGCGCATACGGCCTAAGGTATCTAGTGGCTGATATAGGTCTCCCCGGGTCTGGATCCCCGTCGACCTTGGTTCACCCCTATACACCCACCTTAGCCTGGCCCTGGAGGCGCCCTATCAACTACCCAGTGACCAAGACCACGCCGTTTTATCATGAATTACAAATAAGTTTCAATGGTCGTAAAGTAATGCAGATCAAAGTTATCGATACCGATATGTTCACCTCCGACAGCTCTGATCACTGCGTAAAGCTATGATTATTATTTACTTAAGGAATTTGTACATTATAAGCATTATCATACAAGCACAAACAACACACAAATCGGTATCGAATTACACAAATGATCGTTTGCCTGTGAAAAAAACACAACCGGGTATCAAATTACATAAGTGACTATGCAAATGAACAGTACGGTTGTCTGTGTGGATATTATTGATGAAGCTGATTTCGTGGCTGATCGTAGACATAGATAACGGTGCACTGCGAAAGGAAAGGATTGAAAACAAGCATTGCAGTTTGAATAGCGTGGTCAGATGAGATCGCCTAGCACTTGTGAGGCATATTTTTTCATGGCAAAAGTAGCTTTGGCCGAGAATTCCTGCAGTTATGGTTGGTCATGCACGAATTATGGTTACGGGTTCAAAACAAATGAAACGGTCTGTTCTTTGTATGGTTTATAAATCTTGTACAGTCAGGCTTTGGCCCTTTGTGGCCTATGCAGTCAGGCTTTGCCCAACTGTAGCCTACACAGCCAGCTTTACCCCACTGTTGCCTGTAACACAACGCAAGCGGTGCACTTGCTAGCCCAGTGCGAACATCATATAGATAACTCGAGCCAACCAAAACAATTGGGCAGTATTGAACCAAAGGCGATTACTACCTAACAGCCTTAAATCCAATGTGAAAATCCTCTGTCAACTCCTAGCAAAAACCATCAATTGTAACCAGGGCTCCGTCCCGTACTAGGACGAGGCGCCGGGGAACCAGACGGGCAACAAAATAAATTTTGAAAGCGAACAAGTTAATAATTTAATCTGGTCTGAAGGGTCTCTGACACTATATGTAAAGCACAGTTATGCGAGCAACTAAAAGAAACGTACCGAAGGTCCGAGCTTTAGTAGCAACACATCCGTGCAGACCGAGAAGCCTTCCATCAGACGCTCTGAAACAAAAGAAAAGCTATTGCGAACAACGATGGAAAAAGAAACTAAAACTCAATCAAAACAAATTGTCACCCAAAATGATGAATCCTAAACCCGACTGATTCCTCGAGTCGATCAGACACGCACTTAAATAAACTTTTTGGTTAGGCGGCTGGACGTGGATGCAGATGCCCATCCATTCAAAAACACGACCATGCCTCGAACGATCGGGTGTGGTCATCAACCACCCGATCATTTTCCCTGAATTTGAAATCGCGGAAAAGTTGTCGGTCATAAAATATTTTATGAAAAACTTTATGGCTTCACGACCGTAATTTATCGCATGTAAAACGGGCGTTACAGTATCAAACTTTGGCAATTAAAAGCCCCAATTTATGGAGTCGATTATTGCCAGAAAAAATTCACTTGGTTGTGTCGTTCTCTGACCAGTGTATATGTCGCAGTTATATTTCTGCGGTAATGTTGTGCATCGTGCAACAGAGGTATCATCAACACGACGATGTACAATTCCCAACAACAGCGAGTAAAGTCGGAACAACGACACGATGGGTGAAATTTCTGACAAGAGCGAGGCAAGGGAAAGAAACAAAAGGACAAAGGGGGAATAAAACCAAAGTTGCGAGAGACCGAAATGGGAGCGGGCAAAGCACCCACGGAATAGCGCAGAGACGGTGTGACATCGCAGAAGCATGCCTAATTACCGAAAGCGAACTTCGAAACTAGTTAGCTGAAACAACCGAGCTCACAGCAGGTAGTGCTTAGGTCTTCAGAGTAGTGTAATAAGCGCGCTTGTGAGAGGTGCGGTTTCGCTCCGAGAAACCTATCCCTGACATATTTATATTTTCTAGCAAGCTAGACTTTATATAAACACAATAAAATATATAATCAAAACATGCATACATACAACGTAACAATGCAGCGATGTAACAAAAATGCATATGTTTCTTCACGTAAAATTTTGGAACAAGGTTTCAAAATCTAACCTGATGTTCACAACTAGTTTCGAAATATGTGTTAATTATAATACCATTGTCACACAAATTTTTTCAGAAATAATTTCTAACCGTTATAGTACCCACAAAAGCATATGTCGACTCTTAATATATTACTGGCTATTGGTGTATTGTTTTATGTAGGATCATATCAATACACAAAATGGCAGTGGTTGGGTAATATCTTGACTTCCATGAGTTTAAAATATTAAAACGTGTGGCTTTAGTATTAGATTTAGCATATGTAGAGTAATTTTGCGCAACGGCCGTGAAACCCACATACCGGTCGGCCTAACATTATGGTGCCGTCTCCGAGCTTTGAGGTCCGGTAGGACGTTGTGCCGCCGATCTGCGGTTACGCCGCCAGCAGTTTATTGAACAATCGTCGTTTCTACCGCCAGCCGGCGGCTCTTAAACTGCTTGCCGTCCGTTGTACCGCCACCCGGCCGTTGTACCGCCAACCGGGCAATGTACCACCACCCGGCCGTTGTGCCGCCAGCCGGTCGTTGTATTACCAGCCGCGTTTTACTTCAAACCTGGCTGTTGTTCAACACTATTGCAGACAGCCAGTATATATATGACTCATCAACAGATAATCCTGTTGCATACCGCATCATGGTATTTCTTTTACATCATTATAGCTTGTAATAGTATCAAACATTAAAAAGTCTAACATCTAATAGTAATGTAATAGCGTTGTTACCTTGCAATATACCCTTTACAACGCCATGAGATACATTTTAAATTCGGGGTTAAAATTATGGTGAGAAATACAATGATGAAGCTTTGTTCATATTGGCAACCATTTGTTAGCCCTGGCATCAAAATATTTTTATTACTGATAAGACATAATTAAATAAATATAACAATTAAAGATTTGGGCTCTAAGCTCTGCTCGGATGCAGAATCTAGCCTGACATGCATGACCAGCCCAGCCAACCCTGGTATATCTGGAAATGCTGGAGTCGGCTCATAAGTACACTTTTCTAAAACAACAAACATGATTAAAAAAAGTGATGTATAGCACAGTATACCGCCAAAAGCAAGAATAGCCAAGATTTCATCGGCTCCGCTATATATGATTCATCATTTAGCGGTAAATATTTGACTTCTCTATTAGATCTTAGCGTCGTTCACGTTTATTTGTGTGCAGCTGCTGCACACTGTGGACAGTATGGTAGCTACGAACGCACTCAAATTTATTCGAGTGCAATGACAACGTCGATTGCGCCGTCCGTGCAGTGGTAAACTCGGTTGCTTACTAAGAGCATTTGCAGCAGTGATAGCACGTGGCTATGCAACTGCATAGCACAATGCATTGACGCGTGCATTTGTAACGATTTTTCCATTTAAAGGTGCAAAAGAAAGATCAGTTTACACACTCGAGTGCAATAGTTTTGATCATTGATCGTGCAATGATAATTACTATTGCAAACTTCAAAGCAGTAATGTTTACTAAAGCATTGCGTCCGTCATATTGTTTAAATGTATAAATTGGCAATCCGTGTAAATTTGGTTATAAATGATTAGTCGTCCATGACAGATGTTACAGGTGACGAACAATATTTATGAATGATCAGTCGTTGATAATATTTGTTTCATCAATGGCTCAAGATGTTTCTGGTGAGTAGTACCCTGTAGTTAAATTTGGGTTCTAACATCTATAAATCATCCTATTTTACCATAAAAGTAACGTTTTGTGTATTTTACATTATTCAAATTATAATAAATTCTTTGCAACTTGTGTAAATACGGAAATGTTGATTTTACTGAGATGTATGTAGATACCAAAATAAATAATATGCCTATCAAAAATTCGCTGCTTCGTTCATTAGCATTCGTTTTCTATTCAGTTTGTTGATAAGTTGTTTCAAATAATAACAGGGTATATCAATTATTGTATATCAGTGATAACTTATATATATATAATCCATACAAGCTGACGCTCCGAGATCTCATGAGTGGAGGAGCCGGGGCTGGCGGGGCGTCATACCAGAGGCTAGAGGCTGGTAGAATAACTCGGGGGGAATAGACCCCATCACACCAACATTTTGCCTGTTTCACCTCAATTTTTGCCGATATTACCGCAATTTTGTGGGGAGATTATTGTGTTACCCTCAGGGGAGGAGGTATCCCAGGCCACGGAGAGAGGTGTAGCCACCTCTGAATCCCTGCTTCGGCATGTATGATATAATCAATCAGCTTAGCAGATCCTGCTGGAAAATTGCACATTTTGCAGATATGATAATAATTAACAATTTGTCTTAGAAACGCTGCTATAATTCCGAACAAGTCGACAATTGTTGACAATTTTCAAAGACAATAACTTAAGTGCACACAGGTCTCTTGTAAATATATATTGCTATTTTGTCTTCTTTTGTGACCAAGAAAACAGACCTCGTGGGTGCCAATTTGTGTGCGAAGTAGGATAACTGAATGCGACAGTAAGGTATGTCATCAAGCTTTGAGTGGTGTTTAGGTTGTAAGCAACATAAAATGTATTGTATATAATATTTTTGCCATTTTACGCTGTATGCAACTACAAATTATAATAATTATAGTCTAATCTAATAACATCGACAAACGCTTAAAGAGACATTTTATTATAAATATAATTTTATTTATATTTGAAAGAATACCACAGCTAAAATTCCTTTTTCTGTTCTTTTCTTTCATCATTAGTTTTCGGTGGGGTCTCAAAATATCAAACGCTTACATAGACTTTGTGCTCACTGGCTAAACAGCATTCTACCTATTTTTACGTAATAAATATTGCAAATGGTATAAATATTACAGTACTTGCCTGAAATAACTGTCATCGTTTGAGCGAAAGAGTTGCCAGTGAGTCAAGAGTCAATATGAGCAAGAATTATTTTTGTTATGAAGCTCTTTTAAAATTATCTACTTTGACGCAAAGCAGTCGTGTCAAAACAAAGCAAGATTTTCAGTTGTGATGCGTGTTTGCAATTCAACCACTAAAATACGCTAATATCAAACTACATTAGAGATTAATCTGAAAATTTAGTAAATTGTTTGCAATGGTTTCGCCTCTTGCCGCTCACGTTTCTTCGACGCAGCTTAAAGTTTTCCTTAAGGCGTTGTATTTGGCGAAATAAACGTGTTTTGGGGTACACTAAACAATTGGATCGCGGAAATATTTCTGAGGTAATCTTGTGGAAGTTTGACACCGGTTATGTCTGTTGATAAAACTGCATTAGATGGAACATAACAACAGTTCTTTCGGGCACAATAAATTTGACGCGTTTCAGGTTTTACAATTAATTACCGCTACTGCGCTTTAGGGTTTCGTGCAAGAATAGTTGTTGTTATTGCGGTCATGGCATGAAGTTTCTCCAATGATCAAGCTACGAATTTCTTGTACAAATCAGAACAAAGAACTTGGAGTAGGCTTTTTCGCGAGAGACCTTGGTAAATGTTCCCAACAAACTGTAACTCCACTTTGTATACAACTTCCCCGAAATCTTACGGACTAACTCCAGCCCTCTGGGTACAACGAGCATCTTCAGGGTCAAAATGGTACAGGAAAGTGCTTTGGCGAAAAAAATTTCAAAGACGCAATGCTTTAGTAAACATTGTTTTACAGTTTGCAATAGCAACTATCATTGCACGATCAACGATTGCAACTATTGCACTCGAGTGTGCAAACTGATCGTTCTTTTGTACCTTTCAATGTAAAAGTCGTTACAAATGCACGCCGTCAATGCATTGTACTACACAGTTGCACAGCCACGTGCAATCACTCTTGCAAATGCTCTTAGTAAGCAACAGAGTTTACCACTGCACGGACGGCGCAATCGACGTTGTCATTGCACTTGAATCGATTTGAGTGCATTCGTAGCGACAATACTGCCCACAGTGTGCAGTAGCTGCACACAAATAAACGTGAATGACGCTTTGCTCATATTGGCAACCATTTGTTAGCACTGGCATCAAAATATTTATTACTGATAAGACATAATTAAATAAATATAACAATTAAAGATTTTGGCTCTAAGCTCTGCTCGGATGCAGAACCGAGCCTGCCATGTATGACCAGCCCAGCCAACCCTGGTATATCTGGAAATGCTGGAGTCGGCTCATAAGTACACTTGTCTAAAACAACAAACATGATTTAAAAAAGTGATGTATAGCACAGTATACCGCCAAAAGCAAGAATAGCCAAGATTTCATCGGCTCCGCTATATATGATTCATCATTTAGCGGTAAATATTTGACTTCTCTAATCTTTATTGATCCTAAACTTTCATTATTTAAACCGGGCAGTCGATCTTAAGTCGCTATCCGAAGAGTCTAACCGAGTCGAGCCGGGCACTGTTAACAAAGAACCTAACCAAACAGGCCCTGGTTACATCGAGAGCCAAGAGGAGTGGATATGGCTCACGTAGAGCTGAGTCCAACCAGAAAATTATAGCTGTCTTCATCCTTAAAATATATTACATGTTTTAGGCATACGTACTCGAAGGCCGAATGTGGAAACCATACATGCTCGAATGCCGAATGTCAAGAAGGACTGGTTGACGAGTCCTTGGGGAGAGGCCTTCAGTTTCGCACGGGAGGGGTTAGTCGGTCTGCTAGCGATGTTTGGAAAGGGAAGGGTGCAACGGCTATGGCGCCGATGAATTAGCTCTTCAGACGCCGCAAAGGGACGTTCGATGATCTGGTTAGGGAGTGGAGGTTGCCAAGCCTTCGCTGGAGGGCTGGCGTAGGAGGGCTGGGTCATAGGGTAAACCGTCTATCACCCTGTTAGCGTGTATACTACTAACCCGGTTGTCGCAAATACAGAAACTTTAGCTACCTCCGACACAGCATGTGGATAAATTTATTAAGTAACATATATAATTCAATATAAAACGCCAATAATTTATCCGTAGTCTCTTATAAATGAAATAAAATGAACTATACATTGAAATATAAAAGGAAACGGGACCAATTCCCAAGGTGCACGAGCCTATTCTAGTCGTCAAAGAATGCGTTCGTGAAATCAGACTTTGCTCTATAAATAAGTCTCTGCTCATTCAAAACAATGTTCTCAAATATTTCTTTTATTTAATGCGTTCCGTTCGCCCAGTACATATTACGCCACGCGGGACAAAACAATGAAAGTAAACAGTCAACGGGCACTATTTCCAAAGCTGACCCAACTGTACAAAAAATTGTTTACGCCAATAGAAATTAAGCATCGGTTTTTAACCAATTCAAAGAAACTTCTTTAAAATATGCATCATTATTGGCAAAAAACATATGATAGTGACAGGTATAGGAATGATAGGGACACTGCCATTCGCCTATAATTATGTGTCCGGTTAGTTAATATGTGGGACCCGATCCAAGCAACTAAAATTAGGAAAACCTTAATAGAACGATATATCATTTTGTTCTTTATCATTGCCAATAGTAAGCACCCCATTAGCAGGAAGGAAAAGCAACACGGTATGTGTGTTTATAAATAAGCTTCTGCGACTTCAAAAAAGAACGGGAGAAAGCGTTTCATTACTTTATCGGTCGAATCAAAGAAAACCACCAAGTTTTACCAATAACTGTCGTGGAGTCAAATTTCATTCTACATCTATGTGCATCGATAGAGACAGCGTTTGTTTGGGTTTCATAAAAACGGGTTGATGTAGCGTTTTGGTATATTTTGTGCCACGATTTAGAACCATGGTTTTTAACGTTAATTATAAAATCTCTCTTTCAGTGCTATGGCTGGGTGGTTTTGTGTTGCCGACGGGCGGACACGACTCCGCTGAATACTTGCTGTATCTTTCATGCCATGTTTGAAATTTGCAGCCTGGAAACATGCCACCAGGATCACGGTAGATAGCAGGGGGCCTCTTTTCACCATGGTTCCTGACCTGTATGAGTGGTGAAGGAGGGCAGTCCCTCCCATTTCTTACTGCCAAACGTGAAAAAATTAACTGATGAGGTTATACCAATATCAATGTCAACGACCCGCCCTCTCGAGTTTTATCGCCGCCCGCTCAAACATTTGAAGAGTTTGGGATGCGCTTGGAACTAGGCTGTTCAAGCCAACCTACTGAATCCTTTTGTGCCATTTTCGTAGCTTAGACACTTCAGTACCAAACGTAATGAACATTTTGTGTTTGTACAGTTTGCCATAAAATTGCAACCGTAAAGACGCATTGCTTTTCTTATGCATTTGGAAACAAGGAAAAAGTTTATGCGGCGTTTACGTTATAAATTGCCCGGCATGTGCAAGTTTTGTCTACCAGTAGCCTAATGCATACTATGTCCGACCTTTAGTACTTTCCCGCATGACTTTGTATGCATTTAGTACTACGTTGAACAAACTTCTCCAGCGCGGCAGACTGTCCCTAGATCGTTCATGTACACGCCTTGTAAATTATCGATTACGCTATCTAAAAGCTGTTGCTCGGAACATCACAAAGTCAATGGACCATCACACACCTCCGACCGTAGCCTTCGCGACAAACTTGTTTTGTACATCGCCATGCAATGTATGCAGTTACAAATATATACATGACTCTGTGCGGGAAACGGTTATATAGTCGACACCTTATGCGGGAACCAATATGATGTGTATTCAACGACACGGTAAAAGCAAAACAACATTTGGTTCCAAAACAGATTTCAAATAAATGACCAAAATGAATTTGATTTCACTCAAATTAAATTCATTTGGCCAAACTGAAATCAAACTGGGTGAAATCAAATTCAGTTATAATGAATTAAAAAACACTTTTTACTGGTGAACATAATACCAAATCGAATCAATCAATACAACATTCGTTACTAAGTTTGCTGTTTTGGTTGGTTCAAATTTTCAATTTTGTCAAGTAAAATGTGAATTTAAATTAACGTGAGTTCAATATGTTTTCACTCAATTTGATTTCAGTATTTACAAACGAATTTAAATTGACACAAATCAGATTCATTTTGATCGATTTAAGATCAGTTTTGGTGTAATTCTGATATCAAATCTACTCATTCAAAAAAAATCATTTTAAAATGAAAAATGAAACTTAAGTTTTGCCTTATCGCAGTTCCCGCATTGTATGACAGATGTACATAATAAATAAAATTCAATATTTACGATAAGATGCGTGCGTATGATTCTAAAAAGCTAAGAGTGCATGTTATTGCTACAATTCGATAATGCAGCTGCTTTGATAGCTGTAATATTTCAGAAATAATCTCCAAAACTTTCAGAAAATATTGAATTTCTGTATTTAGTTTTTTTTTAATTTTGCTTTAAACAAATAAATGGATACCTCATCATTGTACATGCTCAAGGTTCGACGTCCCACCGGGGATACCGAGTGGTTGGTCTGGAACTGGGGTGGAAGCCAGGCCGTCAGGGGAGGAAAAATTTT
Organism: Trileptium ribeirensis; assembly: GCA_030248225.1. NCBI lineage: Eukaryota > Metazoa > Nematoda > Enoplea > Enoplida > Thoracostomopsidae > Trileptium > Trileptium ribeirensis. The sequence continues at coordinate 19,492 of JASANE010021887.1, forward strand.
TTTAATTTTGGGAAACGATTTTTTTGGCAATTTTCGTACGATAATTTTTGCGAATTTTCTACTAATTTTTGACTAATTATCCATATATTACCAAAATTTTTCACGAGCTTTCGTCGTGCAAGGATTTAGAGCTTCAGGGGATAACCTCCTCTCGCACCGTTATGAGCACGTGTGCTTATCATTGAACAGCAACTATACCGATCATCACCTACAAATACGTAACGAACGGAGTAAGGTGAC
>JASANE010021888.1:0-11374 GCA_030248225.1 Trileptium ribeirensis
AAATAAACTTGACCTTTCTCGATCTAGTATCTGTCACCCAAATAACAAATTTCCCAGCCACGATTAATTTAAGGGCTTCGAACAGGAGGTGACGACGAAATTTGGTTATTTGGGGTAAAATAGGATATTTTGGGAATAAAATACCCAAAATCATAGTTAGACTAACCAAAAAATAAACTTGACCTTTCTCGATCTAGTATCTGTCACCCAAATAACAAATTTCCCAGCCACAATTAATTTAAGGGATTCGAACAGGAACTCACAGCGAAATTTGGCCATTTTGGGGTAATTTAAGGTATTCTGGGTTCTATAAGATCCAAAATTATAGCTGGCTATAAAAAACATAAACGTGACCCTCCTCGATCTAGCATTTGTATTTCCAAATGTTGTAGTAAATTAGGATATTTTGGAACTAAATGAACCAAATCATAGTTAGGCTAACCAAATAACAATTTTCACAGCCACATTTAACATAAAGGCTTTAAACAGGACCTGGCAGCGAAATAAGGCCATTTCTTGGTAGTAAATTATGGTATTTTGGTTCTAGAAGAGCCAAAAGCATAGTTAGGCTAACCAAAAAATAAACGTGACCTTTCCCCGACCTAGTATCTGTAATTTCGAATAATGGCCTTTTGGTGTAAATTAGGGTATTTTGGATTTAAAACTACCAAGATAATAGTGAAGCTGCCCAAAAAAATAAAATTTCCGGATAAAGCCTTTCCGGATCTAGTATCTATCACCTAAACAATTTTCACAGCCAAAATTAATTTAAGGGCTTTAGACAGGAGCTGACAATGAAATTTGGTCATTTTAGGTAATGAATTACGATATTTTGAGAGGTTATGAGGTCAAAATCATAGTTACGCTAACCAAAAAATAAACGCGACTTTAATCGACCTAGTATCTGTCACACAAACATTAATTTGTCTAACCAAAATTAATGTCAGGAGTATAAACAGGAGCTGACAACGAAATTTAGCCATTTTAGAGTAGTGTAGGGCATTTTGGGTGGCTAGAAGAGCCAAAATCATAGCTATGCTGTGCAAAAAATAAACGTGACCTTCCTCGAGCAGTATCTATAATTTCAAATATTGGTCTTTTGGGGGTACATTACGGTATTTTGAGGAGCTAAAAGAACCAAAATCATACTTAGGCTAAGCAAAAAATAAACTTGACCTTCCTCGACCCATTATGTGCCAAACAAAAATTTTCTCAGCCTAATTTAATTCAATGACTTCAAACAGGAGCTAACAACGAAATTTGGTTATTTTATAACAAATTAGGGTATTTTGTGGGATAGACGAGCCAAAATCATAGAAACTAACCAAATAATAAACATGTGCCTCCTCGACTTAATATAGCTGTCACCCAAATAAATTTCCCAGCCGCAATTAATTTAAGGGCTTCGAGCCGGAGCTGACATCGAAATTTTGCCATTTGGGGGAGTAAATTAGAATATTTGGGGGGTTGAAAGGACAAAACCATAGCTAGTCTGTCCAAAAAATATATTTGATCCAAATAACATTTGCCCAGCCAAAATTTATTTAAGTGCTACGAACAGGAGCTGACAGCGAAATTTGGACATTTTGGGGAGTAAATTAGGGTATTAACAGGGGTTAGGAGACCAAAATCACAGCTAGGCTGACTAAAAATAAACTTGCCTGAAACAACAATTTGCCCAGCTAAAATTGATTTAAGAACTTCCAACACGTTGATCACATTCAGCATGAACCACACCCAGATCTGCTAATACGTACCCAAGTTACAGGTGGGTTAAATATTTTGTTATTTACCCTGTTAAAGCGGTTAACAGCAAAATTTTTATGTAATTAATATCAATTAAGATTACAAGATTTTCAAAAAACCAATGATGCGGAAATATACATTTTGTCAAATTGTGTAAATACGGTGCAGCGTAATTGCGTGAATGAGGCGACTGTGCATCCCACTGTAATTACCAATTCACAGTATAAATATATAATAAAGTAATATATTATGGTATAATTACAACAACAACATAGTTTATTACCGGTAACTTATTAATACCACACGAGAAATTTATGATAATATTTGGAAACAGTGATTAAAACCACACGAGAAACTGGTTAAAGAACTAACAAATTTGTGATTATTGACTATTGTCTTTCGTAGGCCGAGCCGAGTTTCTTCGGGCGTCCACGACCTCGGCGCTGCCCAATAGGGACGGATTTGGCGTGTTCGCTGACATCATATCCGTGGTGCAGAATTTTAATCCCAAGCGACTGTTTGCATATTTTCTGTTTCAGGCCTTGGCGACAATCGCAAACGAAGAATCCGAAGTGATTGTGAACTATATGCCAAGGACCAATTTATGATTTAAACTCTTCAAATGATTGAATGTATCCAGGATTTTCATGCAATACCCTGAATCGTTCAATGTCCATGTCGCAGTTGCTTGCTTTAATGGTATAGGATATATCGCCGTTGGGCATGACAAACTTATGGATAACCGGATTCGACTGGGTCCACTGAAAGATTTTCGTTTCAAGTGCTAGGTCCGCCGTAGGCTGCGTCGCGAATTCCAGTGATTTACGGCTTTCGGACGAAATTATATTTTCCATAATCGATAAAAATTCGTTCAATCTAGATCGTTTGTGGAACGTGAAATTGTCTTTAATTATTCGGTTAAAACGTTCTAAGCCGTTATTGGTGGATGGGCTAAGTACACTGCTACCCTCAAACCAATTGCATAAGTCGGTATTGAGCCACGTCTTATTGAAATAATCTGCGAATTTCAAAGATATTGCGGAAACCTTTGCCAGGAACAGTTTTTTCCAACGTCAAATACTTGTTTGTACGGCGATGGCTGAAGATAATCTAAATCGGTCTCCGTAACATTCCACGCAGATCCAAGTACGTTTTTGTGGTCGCGCACTCGGCGTTTCATATGCGCCCAACACATTAAGCGTTTGGCATTGGGCATGTGCGTACTTATGACGTTGGACAATGATCGGATACCATCCGCCATGATGTACCGCACGTTGTCGCTATCAACACCACAAAATCAAATGGAAATATTTTCTCGTGTGGATTTCAGTAATTTCTCGTGTCGTTTTAATAATTTTCCTTTATTATCGGTCAAGCCAGCCTTATTACATAGAACTGTTATGCATTGTCCATACTAACACTGTCCATGTGAGATATAGACAAGATGAAAGATCATGTTATACAAAATAATAGACTGACATGTGGTAAATAAACAGATAAGATCAGAAAGGGCATAGATCCACTTACGACTTATCATAAGTTGAAACGATAATATTGATAACATTAAATAGCCACTGCACGTAGAGAACCATGTATCATTTTCGAGTTATATAAAAGTAAGTTTTGTAAAAAGAAAATTTTGAAAGACACTGTTTAGGTCTGACATGCACCTTACTATGCACTAACAAGTTACTCGAAAATAGGTAACCACATTTTGTATTTCGACGAAATTTTTGATAGGATTAGGAAGGCTAGATGGACTCGAAATTGGTCACATATTCCTATCGTAATGCAGAAATTGCGACAAGTCGACATCTTTCAAGCGAAATTTAAATGACCTACAGTTAGAAGCGCGGACGAGAGGTTTATTGCCGACGAATTGGGGTAACGAATTCCTGGCATTGATTACCCGGACTCCGAAAAAAATGTTTTAAAATATTCGTTTTGAAATTCATTTTTATTAGTTGCAGTGAGTGTCCACGCATTTTCGCTACGCCTGACATTTTGAGCATGTATTTGAATTTCTATATTATTCTATATTTCTATATTCTGTATATCTGAATTTAAAATTTTGCAGACCATAGTAAAATCGAGATAAAGTCGACGTAGTTCAAGCGGCTGAAGATTTAAAATACTGAGCCGTTCCTTATAAGGTACTTTTGCCCAGCTTAGTGTAGTGAATAAACGGCGAATAAAACATCTTTGTACTCTCTCAATATAGTCAATATCACTTAGCTGACACGGGGAATAGACTTGAGAAGCATACTCAAGCACTGGTCGTACATAAGTGACGTAGGACCGTAACAGGACACGGTCGTTATTGGTCAGAAAACATCGGAATATAATATTTATAGTCTGGTATGCTTGTTTAGCCACAGCTCTGCAATGCGAACTTCTCTTCATATTGTGATTGACATAAACACCTGGGTCTCTGCATTGCTTAACGATTGATAAAAGTTTGTCACATAAAATGTAATTTGTTCCGGCAACTGGATTTCCAAGTCACAACAGGTTGCATTTGGGAGCGGATATTGAAAGTTGCCATTTTTGTGCCCATTGCTCAATTGAAGTCAACGTGTTTTGCAGGGATTGTTGTTGATAGGTACCATTTGGAGAGTAATGAACATAAAGTTTAACATTATTAGCAAAAATTTTGCAATTAACATAGGGCATAACATAATTATTGATATCATTTATTTACAACAGAAACATCGAAGGATCAAGTACACTGCCTTGCGGCACACCTGAAGTTTTGGATAATATTTAGAACAAGTTTCAGTTACTTTTACACGAAACCGCATGTTGTTTAAGACAGATCGATCCATTTTTTGAGATGGCCTGTAATGCCGAACGATGAAAGTTTGTGCAATAATTTCTTGTGCGATACTGTATCAAAGGCTTTGGCAAAATCGATATAAACAATATCAACTAAATTTCCCATATCCAGTGAAATGGACCAGTCATCGAAACATTCCAAAAGCTGTGTACAAGTAGAACGCTTTGCATGAAAACTTTTCGCTATTAAATTGTTTGATGACATGCAATTTAATAATTGTTCATTAACTATCGATTCCATGACCTTGAAAGAGTTCGATAAGAGTGAAACTGGCCGATAGTTAAGTGGTTCGCATGTTGTTCCTTTCTTATAGATGGGTACAGCATTCGAACAAGACCACATGTTACGTAAGGCGCCATTTATAAATGGTTGTTCGAAAATATGAGAAAGTGGGTTACACAACTCAATTGTATAATAAAGCGTTGTCTGAAATTTTTTGAATTTGAAATTTTATGCGCAATTTATGAGTGTAATCGCTATATTTAAGTCAGCAATTTGGTGTAAAGCATATATGACAGCGTTATTTTATCAATATATACCCAATATTTTTTTATATTTCCAGAAAATACCGTTACATGTAGCGAAAATTGCATTAGTTTATCCTTAGATCAAATCAGAATTCACAATATCTAATCGCAAAGCTGGTCGTGTCTCCGCGACATCGAACATATAACGCAAGTATGCCTGCCAGTAGTATCCATCTGGCTACTATAAAACAGTACAACTGCGTTTGAAAATGGGCTGAAACGACAATCATATAAAGAATTATAAAATATTTTAGCCCATCATATATTTGATATTTCACTGTTAAAAACTATAATTATCACTGATAATTATATATCGTTCGACCATGATCGATTTTGACAAGGTACTTCGGCGAATTGGACCGTTTGGGCGATATCAAAAGCTGCGTTTTGGTCTGTTAAATATAAGCGTTATGGTACTGTATCAGTACACAATATACAGCTTAATTTTTATGACCTACACTCCACCGTTTAAATGTATCGGCTATCATAACGCAAGTGGAGACCTAATAATGTTTACTTCGGACGGAAACTATTCTAATGTCTCGTCGGTGACGGAAGAGCATGGCGTACTGCCAATGCGTGTCGACGTGGGTCGCCTAGTCCCGTCGAAAGATGAGTGCTCGATAACAACAACTGAAATCGATATAGAGACTGGAACGAACAAAACGTACGACTGTTCATCGTGGCAATATCCTAAATTCGATCATGCGAAAGCAGAAACGATTGTAACTGAATGGCATTTGATTTGTAAAAAAAGTTGGTATATCACAATTATTCAAACACTATCGAACACGGCAACAGCAGTTGGCGCTCTTGTATTTGCAATTATTCAGGATGCGATGGGTCGAAAGCTTGGATTTTTTATTACCGTCGCCGTATGCGTTGTTCCTGGTGTATTGTTATCGTTTACAAACGGAGAAGTCATGTTTACAATCTTGAGAATTATTCAGGTGCGATTTTTATTGCTTATTTCTACAGTTACTAGTCAACGATGCAGTCAGTGATCGCAAATTTATATATACATATATATTTAGCTTTATTTTTTTGTTGGTTTCTTAATATGCAAATTTTCATAGAATTATGCGATAATGGACAAGTTTTGTCTATAACTGTCGATCCTATGAGATTTAAAATCTCTTTCGGTAGGATATATAGACAAAATATCCAAAATTTTAATCGATAAGTATATTACGTTTGGTTTCTCATGGTAGCTTGTGGAAGAACGCAATTTCTCTTACGGACTGCCTCCAAGAAACGATTGTTGTTTAATGTTAGCCGTAAGTGATTTTGTCTCTTACATTTGACGGTAAAGGACGTGTTACTATCATAAACTCTTGTCAACATGCCCGATGTTCTAACTAGAAATGATTATTCAGTTCCAAAATATTTGTTGAAACATGATTTTGCCGAAAACAGTGTATTGTACATACTGAAAACGCTGTGTTATGGTATCAAAACAGGATACTTGTTCAATAATTTTACATAAAATTTATTGAATAACGTTACATTTAAATCTGGCCGGATATGATCATACTTACATGTTTTTATACCATTAGTATTTTCCGGCTGTCTGTTAGAGGCTTGTTTCACTTGTAGGCTGCTATAAGAAGTTATCTAATTTACAGCTATCTTGTTATATTTTGACTTCTTTGTAGTCAGCGTAGTGAGACACCGAAATTTTACCGGTAAGATTAAAACGTTATTGTTACGGCGTAAACAGAGGAAAATATCTTAAGCGTACCGCTAAAATTTCGGTGTCTCTCTATTTTTTATAGCTACCCTTCAGAGTTTGATGTATGTTGCAGTTGACTACAAGATAATCTTGTGTTCAGCAGCAGTACTTTGCAAATTACGGTATTTTGTGTCATCCAGTATGATATTTTAATTTCCTATTGCACGAGTTAAGTACTTTCGTCTTTTGCGATTAGTTTTCAGAGACAAAAGTTTCCTACAGCTAACTATAAACGACTAAAACTTCTGCAGCAGTATTCATAAAAATTAAAATATTGCATAAGTAGCTGTGACAAATTTTAGTCTAATACGAACGACTGAAAGAGACAGCACTGTTGGGCTTTTGTGTGCGCTATTCTGTGAAACTAGCATTAAAGTTACGAAACAGATCAGGCGACTGTTTGATAACTACTGTTCGTATTTCATTAAGACTATAAAAAACGAGAATTTTTCAAAATGTGAGGTCAAGAAGGTTATCGGATACCACAAAAGCTTGGCGATAACAATAGGGAAACATTATTGGAGAATAGCTATCAAACAGTGAATTGGAAATGACCACAGTTGTATTTAGCGCGTCAATTACAATCGTGGGTATTTTATTATTAGTTTGGAATTTATTGCTGCTATACCCGTTGGACATCTAAGGACTTTTCCATGTGTGCCTGTTACTTTGCTATTTATTGCACGACCGTGTTCCCGTTTTTTATAAAAGCTTTTAACTCGGAAAAAACTCTCTAAAACATATTTGTGTTTACCGGCACGGCTAGATAAAATTGTTATGATTTAAGATATATTAATAACCTGGTACAGCGTTACGACACTAAAATACTGCGTTTTATTGCAACAATGATCATAGCTTAGGAATGGACATACAAATATCTGCATTTTTTCAACAATTGATGCCTAACCATTGACAAATACCGCCTAATATTTTATTTTCTAATCCATCTTTTTTCACGAGCATTAATTGAACAATGTTCATTTTTTTAGCTAAAATTTTGTACGAATCTTGATATTGTCGTCCATAACATAATAGGCCATGGTAACCTAAGTGTAATGCATGCCATCCATTCTCACATTTGAAATCAATATTGACCAGACAGCACCGCTGATCGAACGATCTTTCATAACCATCTGACGAACCCCTGTTATTAAAACATCAATCGAATTCAACACATTTGCCTCAGATTAGCGTGTACACATTTCCTGAAATATCATGGCAGATCGACGCAAACTACAGTTCTGCAAGGCATTAGAAAAGATGAAGGCACGGCTTAAAGCATGACACTGACGAAGCAAAGCCGGTAAATTATTCCAAGTGGAAACAACGCGGTATGCGAATGAAAAACGAGAAATGTCTAAACCGGGATGTGTAGTGGTTTCAGCTTGTATGGATGATCACCTCTCTTGGTACGGTATCAGATTAGTCGTGGGAGGGGAGGGAGAAAAAGATGGTACGACACGGAAGACGGGATGTAGATGGATAACTGAAAATTTTCCGTTGTGTCGTCGGCTGGCCATTTGATTGTCAGCCAGCCGTTAAACGTCGCCTCGCGTTGTGCCGTTGGATATCTGCTTAACAGTCCAATAAATTTAAAAATCGGTCATTAAATATAATTGTATATAATGTACAATATAATATGAATGGATTTTTTGTGATAAATTTTTAAATTCCTAAAATAACTTGTTTCCTTTGCATTTAGCAAATTACTAGTATCTAGGAGTTTTCATTTCAGTTATTCCTACGTTTTACCCTGGACAATCTACGTTTTACGGCCAGAACTGAGCAAGAAAACAGTAACCTAAAATAAATAAATATTAGCGTTTAATCCAGGTAATCGTTTATTCGGGACGTGTGTCCTGCGCTATACTTCTAGCGACTAAAGCTGGGTACGCAGGTCAAACCTTTATTCTCATTATTTGAGCTCGAAATTTGAGCAAACAATTTGACATGTGAACCCAGGTTAATTCTTACAAATATTTTGTGTTGCAACGTAGATCTGTTGTTCATAACATCTGTTTTCGGAACGTTAGCTAAAACTGAAATAGCGTAACCAAATTATAGTAAAAATGACACTATTGTTACAAATTTTGCGCCAAAATTGAATAGGTACATTTACAAAACCCACATTTAACAGCATTGACCGCAGCAAATAAGCTGTTCTATAGAAGCCATAAGTAACTTACTTTTAAGCTTATCTCTAGCATTTTGCGACAAGTTCATACTATCCACAAAGCAGCTAATTTTGGAGAGTAACTATTTCTTACTGCTCATTAATGTTTTAGGCAGTTGAAAACGAAGTGACCTCGTTGACAGCACTAGTAGCAAATATGTGTATTCGAAGGACTTTGTCTGTGGTTCGGCAGAAACCTCACTGGGGTCCGCAGCCCGGCCCAAACCAAAGGACTGATTGTTGAGATGCGTGTTAAACGTTGATCCCAGCAACAGGGTTACATCCCGGCCAACAAACTTTTCATAGATAAAAGCCATATTTCTGTGATTTTTCTAACATCGATCCTACTATGCATTCAAATTATCTGCCAAAATATCTGTTTTCTTTAAAATAGTTGTTGCTTTCTTTAAAAAACTAACAAGTTCCGGAATTCGTGAATTCCTAGATTAGCAATCAGACGCAATTTTAACCGCAGCTTTTCATCGTTTTTCCTATTGTTTTTCAAAGTTTTAAATTGCCGGTGATTGCAGTTAAACTTCAAATCATCTTTCTTAAACAACTACCAGCGTCGACATATCTAAAGGTTCGAACGAAACTATTTCAGATTACTTCTTTTTGGATCCAAATACTGAACAAAATGAAAACTAATATAACGAAATTTCAAAAAACACGTAGTGCCTGATGTGATACAGAAACAAAACTGAAGAAATTATAACCTGTCGAAAAGTAACGAGCAGCGTATCAAATAGAACAATAAGCTACGGTAAAATATTAATTTGCATTTTCAAAGGAAAAAGTAAATTACTTGGCTTGTCTCCACCAGTAGCTCCGCTGACAATGTCATGATATAAGCAATGAAACAGAAATTGTATGTTCGTGCTCGCTACAGATGGTATACCCATTTAGAATTTATCGAAACCAACCCCTTCCCTACATTCCATCACCGAGATGCATCTTCACGAAAAATTAGGGAAAGTATATTCGTGTTTGTTGCTGTCGAAAAATACTTTAGATTGCAATAGGCATAGAATTTCGTAAGAAAACACAAGATCTGAAGTTCAGTCAGGTACTTGAGTAAAAACGACATAATGTCACGTCTAAGAGCAGCAAATTGTATTACCACCTCCGGCATGTACATGTAATGTAAGCGGCGTAATCTTGTCGTCATTAACGCTTGAAACGGAAATCGTTATGAAATATAGTTGTCAGCTTTCAGGAAAGTTCTTGGTATCTTTGTTTTCAATAATTTTATGGCTGTATATTAAACTGGATTTGAAAAAATATTTAGGCTTCAATGGTTACTTCCGGCTGGTCATTCCCATACATATTGTCGTTGGAAATGGTGGGTCCTGCCGAGCGCACCTTTGTAACATCGGTAATGATAGTAACGTTTTCACTTGGAGCAACATCAGTGGCGCTTGTGGCTTGGATGGCACAGCACTGGCGCAGTCTTTGCCTTGTAACTTCAATACCGTTTGCTGTGTTTATGGCATACTGGCCGGTAATCGACGAATCACCTCGATGGTTGCTAACAAAACGGCGAACGCAACAGCTTACGGAGTTATGTCATAAAATAGCAAAAGCAAACGGATGTCCGTTGACGGACAATGAAATCGATCAACTTCTTTTGGTTCCAATGGCAGAAACCGAGGCGGCTGGTCCAAATATCAACGAAGACTTTGATGACGACGATGATAATGTAGGCCATGCACCAGAAAATCGTAGAGCTTCTACAACTAAAGTGGCTGTCTATCGTAGATATGACCATACAAAACGAGATGCCCGTGCAGCTAGTAACAATGACACCGAACAACAAGGTTGTGATACCACGGCAAACTCAACATCTGCTGACGTTGTTATATCGACCACTAATTTCGAAAATGGTCTCTCGGAAGATAACTCATACGAAGATCAAACGAAGTCGACTTCTGCGAAGAATTCCGGCGGTTCGGCTAACCTTATTGACCTGTTCCGGGAAAACATAGGGGCTAAGACTGGAATTATAATGTTTCTGTACATCGTTAACGCAATTGTATACACTGGCCTAGCATTTAATGTCGAAAATTTAGCAGGCAATCGTTTTGTAAACTTTGCAATGTTAATGATCATGGAGCTGCCGGCTGGAATTGCGATAAATTTCATACTGGATCGGTTTGGTAGGATTCTTCCGATGTCACTACTTATGACATTAGGTGGCATCGCATCAGTGGTAACATCAGTTATACCACACTCACTTCCGTTATTAATTGGAATTATGGCAGCAGCATCAAAATTCGGAATATCAGGATCGTTCGCAATATTGTGTCAACTCACAGGCGAGCTCTATCCGACACAGCTGCGTGGAACCGGAACAGGCCTTG
>JASANE010021890.1:0-18736 GCA_030248225.1 Trileptium ribeirensis
GGTATATTTTATTAACGGTACGCGGTATACCATCTTCTCAACAAGCATATTTTCTAGATACAAACATTGATATCTAATAAAAAACTAGCAACAAAAGAGAATAATAGAATAATACACCGAATTATCTACAAACAGTGTTCGCTATTGTTAAGTCGGCAAGAAACTGCGCGACACCGTAAAAATGTAGTATATGATCCTCACTGTCTATACGGTAATGTCGCGATTACAGGGGGACAATAATGTGAACACCGCATTACAAAAAATTAACCCACAGCAGTCTCTTTAGTAACCATATCTATAATACCCACTTGTGCATTTTGCTTTGGGTATTCGCCAAACGAGGTACATCGACATGTTAGAAAATTGGTTAAATAATAAGAACACCATTGCGGGTAGTATTCCAGGGTTTATGATGTCAGGTCATTTTGCACAAAACATTGCCATGTAACTTAAGTCTAGCAGCTTTGTTGTACAACTTTTGATCAGTCATAACTGCAAGTACGCGACAGCCGAGAAAATGTTTTTATGAGTGCCACTTTTTCCTACCATGCAAGGTGCCATGTCATGTTTGTGTTATCTGTTAAAGCGCACGAATCTTAATGTGAATGTCGGATAAGTTTATCGTTTACCAAGTTGACAGCTAAGTTAGTGTCAACTCCTGTGGTAACTGTGCAAACATGGGTTTTTACATGAATGACCAAACTTGACGTCTTACCAGTTGTACATTCTTTTTCATTTTCTGCTATTAAATTTGCTTAATCGTAGATAGTTGTCATCACTAATTGTTATCCATAGCATAAAGCAAAAAGTATGACCAGCAAAAGCTTATCCCAGTTTGGAGCAATGTAACCTTTAGTACCGGAAGAAAATGTATTCTGTGAGATTTTCGACGCTTATTGCAGGTAGTTGTCCTTACCGAACTGAATGGTAAAATTATTATCCCTAGCATCAATCCATTAGTGTGCATCAACAAAAGCATATCCCAGTTCGGAACAATTTAACCATTACTGGTGGAAGTGAAAGGAATGCTGTGCCGTTCTTGATACACTGAACCGAAGCCTAAACCCTAGTCTAAAATGTAAGGTCTTAATATATACGGAGGACGGATTAAGAACTAAGCCTAAGCCTAAGACGGAGGATGCATAGAGTTGCGAGCCGCTACGGGTACCAGCATCTCTTCACTGGGCGGGCTGGATACGGTCTGAAATCTCGAGCTCGCGGATATACCCGCAGGTAATGGGTACCTGTAACATTCACAATCCTGAATGTTTAACAGCCAGCGCTATTTTCGAAATAACTAAGTGGTTCCGTAAAGTTGGCCCTATCGAAAAGACATAATGGTCCCGATTACTGAGCGCTGTGTGGAAAACCAGATGGTCCTTTTTTAGTACCAACTGTCGAAATAACTGGGTAATTTTCTTTAGTGACCACTTCGTGGGTCTCTTTATTGGACAGCGAGCGCTGTCATCGAAATGATTAATAGTTCCTTTTACAAAGCGCTGTTTGAAATAGTAGGTAGTTCATTTCCTTTTATGGGTGCTGTACAAAAGGCTATACATGCACTATCTCCTGTAGATCGTAGGGGTAGTCGGATTCTCGGCGGGGGGGTCAACCACCTAGGAAGCTCAACCTCTAGGAGCGGCATCGGAGACCTCTCAGGCGGATATCGACGCTGCGCGCTGAAGTGAACCCGACCTTCAGGAAGATATTCGCCCTCTCCCTACTATAAGCTTGTATGCAGAATTGACGTGGATATTCGTCCAAAAAACTAGCGATGTGTGCAATCAAGGCTGTGTGGTAAAGACCATGGAACTTTGTTCTGACCCATTTCACCATATTCGTAAGCGGGAACCCTTTTGTTTAAGGAGGGTGATAAGGCGGTACTTATGACTAAGCTGGGTTATTTTCTGCGTCATGTAGCCTGGGCAACGAATGCCACTGGCAAGAGATAAACTATTACGAAGCTAGATGCAGAAGAACAGTTTAACGTCAATAGTGAAGTACTTCCAAGCGCCCCTTCGATATAGGTTTACAGTTTGTGTCCTTCGTGAGGCGAAAAAAATCTCTATCATCCCGCGCAGCTTGCAACGAAGCAAACCGATACAGCCCGAACGCGGGCCAGCCAAGCACGCCCGGGGCCCAGCCCACCCCCGCGCCCCACACACGCGCCGCCAGCACCCGCCAACCAACACCCACGGTTAGCATTTTACATTAAACGCAATTATAATAGTTGACATCTATTTTAATAGCCGTCTTATACACAATTTAGAATTTATATGAAAATACAAACGGCAGTGTCATCTCTAATATACATTTTTAAGAATAGCAGACGGTGAAGACAAACGTAATGGGGTTGTCATGTGTATAGCCTTTCAATGATTCCATTATTTGAACAGATATCACCTTAGAAACTTTTTAACCAATGTATGTATTGTTACCGGTTTTATCCCTAGATCACATGGTCAGCATAATGATCCTGTTTTACTACAAATGTAGTCATATATGTATAGACAACACAAAGAATTATTTGCTCTTCCTACCGCTGTTTCCGATTAAATGTAAATTTTTATTTTCCATAACTTTAGAAATTAAAAATTATTATTATTCCGCAATATGCATGCAGTCATTACACCGGTACGTATAAAACCGCAATGCTCTTTACTTTGCAGTTTCTATTGCAGTGTAACAAATACATATGCGGCGTTCGCGTTATAATGTACCCAACGTTTGGAACCTAAGTACACCACACAGTGTCAAGCAAACTGTCAACAACGTGGTGTCTTATAAACCCTGTTGTTCTTTTCAAATTTTTTTTCAAGGGTAGTTAGCTAGGGCTATTGCCAGTTTTCGACGGTGTCAAGCACGCAGTATCTTTTTTGTATTTTAATTGACGCTGTGCGGTATTAACTCATCAACATGATTTACGGCTAGACAAAAATATAGAGATTTTAAAAAAGCTGCACAGCACAGATGACTAATACACCGCATTAGCTAAAGACGGTCCTGATTCGTCTATACTGTAGGGACGCAACTACAGGGGAGAAATGTTCCAAACAGTGGGAACATTATGACGTGAACGCCGCATTAGTCTGTTACAACCGGCTTCAAAAAACAGCTTACATTTTAGAACGATGCATATGGTCGATGAAAATAGATTTACGGTATTAGTGTGACCCTGACCGTCTATACTGTAGGGATGCGACTACAGGGGGAGAAATGTTCCAAACACCGGGAACATTACAACGTGAACGCCGCATTAGTTTGTTTTAACCGGCTTCAGAAACAGCTTACATTTTAGAACGATGCCTACTGGCGAGTGTATAAATGGTCAGGCTGATAAAATGTAAAAATATGTAAAACTTCTGTGATGTTAAAAATTTCAAGCGAGCAGAAGGTTCTTTACAGACATTAATAATGGCCCGTATACTATTTACTGATGCCGAATAGAAATATTCACAGTCTAAACTACCCAAATGTGATATGATTATTAATACACATTTGCGTACGCATCGATTTAATATTGATTACAGTAAAGGAAGCTTTAAAATTGCACATGCATTGAGCGATTTTTTTTGCAATAGTAACCTTATATAAAATATATAATCTATTTATATATAACGCATAAAAAACTAAATTTTATGTAATAAGATTGTCAGACCATTACATTATATACTGTCCAGCATACAGCGAGGTCGTAAAGCCAGTGGCCTCGGCCTGCAGGTGTACCGGCTTAGCCGGACTGCCGGTGTATCCGTCTACAGGAGACCAATGTACAGGCCTACCCACCGGCCGAAACCGGCAATCGCGGTGAAAACTGGGTCGGCCACCGCGGATTGAGAGTTGAAAATGTCTGGGAAGCCGTGTACTGGATGCCATGTAAGAATGACATCCGCTGAAAGCAAATTCTTTAAAGAAAAAGCCACTGGAAAACTCTCATCCCATTGATAAAATGTTCCATATAAATTATATATAGGGCAGATGACGACATGTTTGAACCAATATAAAAGACTGACCCGTAAACAGTGAATATGAAACTGAAAAAGCAAGCAGATATTAAAACGATTGAAAAGATCAGAAACCATCCAAGGTCCAAGGTCCAAGGATTTTCATTGACCCAATTGTGCATCGTTCTCAACAAAAGAATTCCCAATAAATTTTAGTCAAAGGAGAATAGAGCTGAATTAAGAATTGTATAAGAGCAGGCTACTCAGCATATTTTTATATTTCCCGATGCACAATGACATAGTCTTTTTGGCCAACAACATGAGTCTATGTTATTTGTGTAAACAGCAACCGGAACTCAAACAACCTTGTTTTTAATGGCGGTCTCGTAGCATGTACGCCACAAACTACAGAGAGATGGTGAAAATTGTAATACTGGCAAAATTTATTAAGTAACTGAAATAGAAGCATGCTGTGTAGGCTAAAGTGCGACTACATCACCGGACAAGGTTAATTATATGGGAGTAACTTAAAGTGATATTCTATTAAGAATTTATACCAAAAGCTGCGCAGAGACCACTGACTTTAACAGAAATGTGATGGATTTTACAGTGGTGTTTTTCGCAAATAGTTTAGCATGAGCATATATAACAGTTTTAAAATTTTGGGAAACCTATTTTCGTCCACATTTTTACGCTAAAAAAGCTGAAATCAAATGGGATCACGCGTCATTACTTATGCCATATAATGACAAGTGGTGCGCTGTGAAATTAGAAATAAATCTAACCAGCCATACACCGGTTATTATAGTTTGTGCTAATAAAATTTAGGTATATTTGGCTCTAAAGTTATATACCTATGTGTCTAGTCGCACTGACTTATTTCTTCCTTGGAATTGTGATTGAATACCACTGTGGTAGAAAATATTACCTTAGATCACATGAACTTCCAACTACATATATTAACTGATGTTCAAGCCGCAGGCGATAACAGCAATATTTAAGGCTGATTTGTCCTAATCATTGTGCTGTCCCACTACTGCCCCGCAACTGATTGTAATTTAGTCAAATATTTCTATCAGGATATGGGTAATATTAACCGCTTCTCTGGTAAATATAAAATACGCAGAATATAAAAATAAGTTAGCGGAGATGGTATTTCACTGAGGCGCTGTGCGTGGTAATGTTCTCCAGCACAATCTCAACTAGGCGAGATATGGCGGCCAACGGCTAAAGCAGTGAAATATTGAGGTCGCGTAAAGGCCTTGCTGCGCCTGAAAGTTTTTATGTTTATTTTTTATAAAATTCCAGGAAATGCCTCGTGGACAGCACAACGCCTCGAGGCGAACCCACAAATGAGATTATTCGTCAGAAAAGAAGATAAAAGTAAACGCCTCCAAGCACAAGAGCCTCCAAACGGGTCATTCAGAAGTCAACTAACTGTTATAATAATGCAATAGTGCAATGTTCAATGGGAAACTGTATGAGCTAATCCTAATCGTCAGATCATGCTATGCAAGTACCTGAAATGAGTGTAAAGCTCAAGGCGAATATACCAGCAAAATGCATAAAAACAACTTCGATGATAAAAAATTTAACGCACGCCCATTTAAGCCAAGAGTTTTAGCTGGAGCTAAGAAATCGTTTTCAAGTTCTGCATAACGCTAAGGTAGCTGGCATAAAATGGAGCGGGCACAAATTGCCAAATGCACAGCCGCAGTTGTCCAACAGGGCGTAAAATTGCCAAAAAAGGAAAGTATGGTGTACTTCGAAAGATACATCAAGAATAAGCTTCACATCAAAATACAGAAATATATAATCAACAAAAATAAACAATGTCAATTCTTAAAAAGAATATCGGCAAGTCCCTGCAACCGACTACGACAATTATTGGCAACGGCTGGTAAGAAAACTAGAAAGAACAAATCACGTTGGTTACCATCTTAAGTTTTTCTAGTCGCTAAATGTGTTGGAAAAAGACAGAAGCGGGATCTGGTACGCGATGAAAGACGGTGGTACCACAATCAAAAATCTAAGCAAAAGCCAATGAACGTTGGAAAGAGCATATTGATTAGCTACTGAGCAAATATGAATCGAATCCTGGAAAACGAGCACTCAACGTGAAGCTTGTATACAACAAATGACCATCAAGCGGAAGTTAAATGCATGCTATGCCATTAGCTTTAGTCTTAGTCTAAGCAAAGACCTCTATTTGAGCTATAAACTAAACCTATGATTCAGTCGGGGGGCCGCCCTCTAAATCCCCGTTCTAAGCTGATCTTTGTTTAAGGTCATAACGTCTGGCCCCTAAATATAACATGTGCTACTATCAAGAACCACCAAGCACAGAAGAAATCCACAAAACTGTTACATAACTGTGCTATAGTAAAGCTCCTGGCATTACTGTTTACCAGCGGAGATTTTAAGATTTATTTAAAAATAACGCCTCGCCTATGCTGTCAGCATTGCACCGTATGCTTAATGTGAAATATAATCAGTGACGCGTGGAAGACCGAAATATAATATTTCCATTCTGTAGAAAAAAGCAACCGTGCCGGGTGTAAAGCTGCCGCGTAATGTCTTTATAAACTATTGCTATAGACTATGCCATAGCTATTCAAAACATTGGAAGCGATAGTTCTCAACCGATTCTGCGTTATCGCTAATAACCTAAACTTAGAAAAGCAAACAAACCTTAGCTCTGGAAGAGGTTGCAACGAATCCATATCTGCAAATAATAGCTTATCGGATAGACGCACATAAGAACGTCCTTCGATCGTGACATGTATCAACTTCCAGGCCGTCATCCGTTCGATTAATCACGATTACCTCTTTAGCATAATGGAAACACCGCAAATCTCACAAAAACTGCTGCGTTTGATGAGTGAAATGCATAGCAGCTCGAAGTCGACCGCATACGTCTACGGCGCTACAACTTCTGCTTTTGGCATCAAAACCGGTGTACGACTAGTGCCATTAATGTCTCCATTAGTACTCAATGATTTGATTGATTGTGTGCTCAAGACATCTTTCACCGAGCCTACGACTGGTGCCGTGTTTAGACCGTATCTTGAAAGAATGACTGATCTAGGTTGCGATGATAAAATCGTATCGTTGGCTAGACTTTTGGGGCATGAACATTATAACATTGTATTATATTCGTCAGGCTCAACTTGGTATCATGTATGACTAAACCTACGATGTGCCCCAATTATCACCTTCTCACATTAGCGATTGGTGATCGCTTGTTTGGCGTACCAGAGGTCTGTCAACATATAAGAGATCATAAAAGTGTGTTTTGTGCAGCGCATCTAAAACGTTAAGTAACAAAAAATGCCCTATTATCGATTGCTTCAAAAACATTAAGTAACCGATTTGCGACCGTTTGAAATTTGAGCTGCAAAAATTATTAATTTATTATCGAACGAAAGTTCCTCCGTTTAGTGTTTTAAACCCTGCGCATCACATGTAATGTTGGCAAATTACACATATTATCATTAATAAAACGAAATGTTTTAGTGTAACGAAAAAGTGCCGAATGCGAGTTACCATGTTGTGCGTTGTCAAACAAAGTTATGGCCAAACAGCAAATAATAACATCGTGTTAGTACACACTAGTTACACCGTTCTGCAATGAGTCGCTCTGCGTTCCCGAACGGAAATTTTTGATTTTAAAATTGACTACTGCAATGGATGTTTTGTTTTCTAAACAGCGTTTTGTACATCGTGTCAAAAGAAGATGGTAGGGAGCGCAGTTTAATTTTACTCATGCATCAGTTATTTGTCAAACGGTTTATATAATTATCGTTAACTGTTAATATATAAATGCTGTTATTATGTTATTATACATTACTTAGTTATCTATATGTTGTTCATTCTAAATAGTACTCGTTCAACGTCAATCTCATTCGAAACTGCAAAGTGTCCAGTTTTGCTAACTTAAAAACCAACTTGACACAGCCTTACATTAGGCATAGTGGGAGAAAGTGAGACTCCTTCGCCCTCGGGTTGTCATCGATCCGCTCCTACGGGTAGTCGATCCCCTGGGGGTCTGAACTCCCTCCCTTCCGGAGGTTCCGACACCTCCTCTTCTCTCCGAAGACTTCGGCCACCTTCTCCGGATGCTCCGAACCCCCTCCTTTTCCGCTGCGCACGCGGAAGGCGCGCAAAAATATTGGCAAGAATCGGCAAAAATTAGATGAAAATAGGCCAAAATTGAGTAAAAATCGGCACAAGTCGCGGAAAAATTGACAAAAATCCGAGGAGAATTAGCAAAAAATCTGGAGATTCGCAAAACTTAAGAAAAATTTGAGCCCCAGAAATTTCGCAAATTTGTCCGTTCCAGACGACTTTCCCCTTCCTCGTGGATTGGCTGACCTCCGCCCTGCAGCGCCCGCTATCACATCCCTGGCACTTCGGACCTCGGCTAAGTATAGCCGTAACCCTTTCGTGTCGGAATTAATTTGTATATCATGCAATGCTTAGGAAATGCTACCGGGAATCAAATACGACTACTTGCATGATTATGGACTATGTACATAAAAAAACTGAGCTTCCTCCTTAATGTGCCGCACAAATCTAAAGAATACACAAATGAATGTGCAAATGCCACATAACATGCGCAGAGCGTTTATGAACGATCGATGATATAAAATATGGCTCATTAGGCATCGAAAGGTTAAAATTATTTCTTGATTTTTCCAGATACTTAGGTAAGTTGATACGAACCAGTCTAACACCATATTAGGCGCATCACTACTCCAATCCTGTGTGTTGAACTGACCTGTAGACAAATTTTCAACCAACGAGCAGTGAAATCTCTTTGACTGTAATACGTAGCCGAGTAAAACTATATTTCAGCTTCGAAGGCGTGATCAGATCACGTGCCACGATTGCACATGGCGAATAATTATTGACATCGTGCACGGGTACAGTGCTAGTGTACATCTTATATGACACAAACGCTAATTAAAACTTTTAAATCAGGCTAAATTATTGTGAGTGGGGAACAGAGTAATGACGAATAGAAGTCATATTATATACAGAATATATTTTTGGAATGTTAGTTTTATGGCATTTTACCACTAATTACCAATCAAATGTCACGAGATATTTTTAGAAGAACAAAGCAAGTTCCAAGTCATGTTTAATTATAAAAGAATGAAATTTTTAATCAATTATGGATGGCCCATTACATCCGTCTATCTGTATTTGTGTTTGACAATGAATAATGTTTTTTACAATTCTTGAGATTTTGCTACTGGTGGGTTCCACGTGCCGTAAATGAAATTTTACAACTACAGCAAATTTGATCAAGAAAATGCGTCCTCTTTTAATTATTAATAGTACACTGTAGACCATGCGTGCTCATGGGATGGTTACCATCACTGATGCTCCGACCCCCTCTCCACGGCTCGGCTGTCTGTGTCACAGGTGGTCCCACCCCCTCCATACAACAGTCTTACCCCTTCGCAGCCCGTAGGCCTCCAGAGAATCCGGCTACCCCACTCCACTTGGACTTCAGACCTCTGTCTGTGTATGAATATGACTGTAGAAGCGACCATTATATGGGTCAATCCACCGATGCGCAACATATAGTCAACACATGGTTTTACTATATAACAGAATCATAAGCACATATTCAAGACCACATAGTGACTTATGGTCCGTGGATGGCTGGCAAGGAATCCAGTGAAGTACGTGTACGTTTACATATCGAGTTAATATCAGAAATCATTATGTATAACGCCCATATATAATATCAATTTTTTTACGATTATTCCTCAAAACCATGATAAGACGACTGAAAAGCCTTCTATTAGGGCACCGTCATGTGTCCCTATAGCGTTATACTTATCTATATAAGTCAATAAAAAGTGTTGCTCGGCATAAGTGTACCAGACGAACACGAATAACCTGATTTTTGATACAGATCCTACATTTTATAACAAGTTCTTTATAAGCCATACATTTTAAAGGATACCTTATTAACATTATCTACCATGCTCAGGGGATGCAAAATTGTATGTTTATCAATCAAATATTTGTGAACCAATCAAATTTGATTGCGTCAACTTGCAATCAATTATTGCAATTAATTGCAATTATTTACACCAGGCGTGCATGAGCTTAGCGCAGTGTTAGTTAAGACTCCGGAGCCTTGCATCAATGTGAATCCTGTTGCAGTAGAGAAAATCTAAAACAATCGATAATTTTGGAGGTAAAACGGTAAACAAAAAATAAAGATATGATATATGAGCGGTAATAGGAACGCTTCGCTGCAAAGAAGTGTGGTTTCAAGTGTTTATAGCGGTTACCGTGTATATTTATATGATGTTCTATACCACACAGTGCCATGCTTAGCGCCCCGCAAATCATTTGAAGAGACAGAGTCTTGAGGGGGCCCGTGGGCTAGAGTAAACTCAACCGCAATGTCATAAACTGCAAAAATTAAAATAATTAGTTGTTCGCATGGCATATATTGTATTTCCGACGATAATTTTTTGTGTGTAAAGTTGTGCAAATACGTGCGGGGAGGTGAATTTTCACTCCAGCATAGCATTCTTGGAGGCAGCCTTAGCAGAGGAACGGCAATTGCTTGTTTTGGAGGGGTTGGAAGGGTGGCGCGTCACAAGAACGCTACTGATACCACATGTATACAAAACATACATATCGTAGACTAAAGGGATTTATGAAGTCATTTCGTAAGAAACCTAGTCGCGAGAAGAAAAGAAGGGGACATAGGGATGGCTTCGCTGCAGATAGCCTATGTTTTGTTGCCAGTTTGTTGCAAAGTAATGTATTATAATATAGTATGTAACATTTATATATAAAGTCTGAAACCTATAATATATATCTCAGATGTTAGCGCCAGTTTGTCAACTTTCTGTTTCAACTTTATTATGAATAAATAGACCATATGTGTCGAAGGCCCGTCGGCTTGCGGAGTTGTGTAAATAGTCTCGGGCAATACGCCAGGGGGAGGGTGGTCAATCAAGGAAATTTTCAGCGATTCGAATTTTTTCTCAAGTTTAAGCAAAATTTTCCGCAATTTTTTTCCAATTTGTGATAAATATTTCCTAATTTCTATTATGTTTTGCCAATTTTACCCCAATGTTCACTTTGTTTTTGCCAATATGTGGTAAAAAATTTCCGCGCGCTCTCGGCGCTCAACGGCGGCGGATGGGGTGGGGTTGCAGAACCCTTAGGAGTGGTAGATTTTACTTAAGAGGGTCCGACCGTTAGGGGGTAATCCCTCTGCCCTCTCTTCACGAACATTTAAGATGAAGACAATATTTATCTCACGTGTGATAAACGCAGCTTTAAAGGTGTATATTGTGCTTCGTTTATCAATAGAGTTACAACGTGTTCGGCGGTATATCTCCTGACGTTTGTTATTTAGTCGTGTGTTCGCTACAATAACCAGTTACAATGCTAAAAGTACCTTCGCAGTAACTGTACTGTCTTCACACTGATGTTGTAATACATTATAGCCTTCACGGAGCTATTTATATATATAGTGACAAAATATTTTTGACACGGCCGTCACATTGTTATCGGATTTTGTCTAACTATGCAGGATAATAGTGGTTTGGTAATGGTATAGCAGTCCTACTCAACTGAATGAAAGTAAACGTGTTTTATGGTGTTACTATTAATACATATAACGGGTATAATTTTTATTCTCGGGCATCGTAGAATCGCCCTGCAAAACCGGCGAACGACCTACGATAAAAGACAATAGACAGCTCAGTTCCGTAATCTTCATTGCTAAGTGCATCTCTGGAATATCCTGTTAAAACATTACACTATCGTATTACAATATATATAAAGTATGCAGATACAGACAGTACACAATATTGCACAATAACAATGAAAATACTTATGAACGGACATTATAAAGATCTTAAATTGAATTGAATTGACTGTATTTTTCCCGGACATGCAATTCGTTTCGATTTCCTTTAAACAATGTTATCTGTTGACGTCAACGATTTCGGTGACAAACTCGTATTGTATATGCCAACGCAGGTTACTGAAAAAGAATTTCTAATATTATTTTGCTGAATAATAAACGCAAGTTTCTTTTTGAGCGCACATAATTAGTACTGAGCTTCATAAAGCATTTTTAGTAACAGTCAAACAGGTAAGTTTTGGCTGACTGGTAATGTTCTCGCATTACACTGATTAGGTCGCTGGTTCAATGCAAGCAATGGAACTTATTTTAGCTTTATTCAAGTCTTGTTTAGGTTTTCCCCAATTTCGCTATAAAACTAGAATTACTAACAGATAAAATTTTCTGTTCCTAACACGTCCCATCCTCGCTAGACTCATAAAGCAACGTCTCAGCCTCACGTATACTTACAAACATGACTAGCAACACGAAAATGTTGGCTTTTTCACAATTAATTCCCGCTAAATATTTAACAGCAGCAAGACTGCATCAGCGAAGAGTATGACATTTTCCTTTTCCCTGCACACTTATAGTAGCTCGTGTGTGATTAGTCCTCTGTTTTCGGCCTGACCCACTCCCCCTTTCCAGTTTTTGGTGGTGGGTTCCTAAGCAGTTACGAATTTACCAATTCAATGCCCCCCAAAAAATAATAAACTCGGAGAGGAGGATTTGAGTTACCCCAAAAAACCGGGGGTCCCAGCTACCTCCCCCAAAAAACTGCGGGGGTCCAAGCTACTCCCTAAACGTGGGGGTCTGTGCATGACGATCGCCCTAAAACTCGGGTGGGTATGGCCGAGAATGCTCGCATAATACAGCTCGTGCTAACATAAGAGTGCATGGAACTGTAATACTCTTCTCTAATGCACTCTTGATAGCTGTGATTGAATAGCGCTATATTCACCTGCACATATTGTTCCCAAACGATCATTTAGTTTTTAAACTTTTTTATCGAGTCACAACGCTGTAATCACATTTTTACCAGTAATATACATGTATCATAAGTCCTTCTTCGTATCGCTGCAATGGCCAAGCACGGTGATAACAATTTA
Organism: Trileptium ribeirensis; assembly: GCA_030248225.1. Taxonomy (NCBI): domain Eukaryota; kingdom Metazoa; phylum Nematoda; class Enoplea; order Enoplida; family Thoracostomopsidae; genus Trileptium; species Trileptium ribeirensis. The sequence goes on from JASANE010021890.1 coordinate 12,945, forward strand.
CGTATTATGAAGGTCCTATTTTTTGTATTTTTGCTAAATTCGTTATATTATTATATTACGTCTTCTTTTGTAAGGCTTATATAGCACGTCGTACCATAATTGCTAAAATTTTAAACCAAACTATCTCTTTTATTTCGTTTTAGCTAATGGATTGATATTAGTTTTGAGTACTAGCACGTTTTCGAATCGTGCTTCCTAAAAGTGGTTCCTGACCTATGATAGCGGAATAAGCATATAATAAAGTGTCATGTTCGACGTTATGAAATTTCCAAAAACAATTTTCAGGATGACAAAAAGCCTATGGTACACGACAAAGTAAAACACATATTATAATGGATTTTGAATGGATTAACATGTTGAAGCTGTAAACTGATGCGACACATTTCTTTTGATAAAAATGTGGTCACACTCGTACAAAAAAACTTTTGCTATGGCAATTTTCTTTTCGGCAGCGGAGCTTGTTGATTCATAATTTACATATTATGATACTCTTTGAAACGCAGAAAGCCAAAATTAAAGTAAAATACACGAATACTACGTTAAAATGGGTACATTCACGTAGGATTAGCTATCGCAATTTTGTTAAAAACTAAATGTATATGAAACAGATAAATGATAACGCGTCAATGGTCTGCTAAACTTAGATTTAGATAATTATCTTGTTTAGTTAATGTTTCAGCTGAATGAATGGGCAACACTATACCGCGATAATTTCTGCATCCCGCTAAAAATACTTTACAGTATTTGGCGAATCAGACAAGTAGCAGTAGGAGAAGTATCAAACAAGTATTATATAAAGCAGTTGGCCGGCCTTAAGCCGGACGGCGAAGATTCTCCTGGTCTTCGCCCGATTTCCGATCGTCCATCATCGGGCGACCGTTTTAACAATTTTCCGTCCTTTAACGACCGCACATCCGCCGTCCGGCCGTTAACAATTATTGGCATTGTCAGTAGCGAAAGCCTTTGGTCAGGTATTATAGGTTGTCGCTAGCGGATGCATGGTCTACACGTTTACTGCTGCATAACAACTGAATTAAACAATACTAATGGGAGTTTTATAAATATATATTTATTTATATTATATATATATAATCGCCTATACCGAACACGCAAGGATTTTGTACCGTCTAGCACCATTTTGTGTCTCTTGTCATTTTTAAGGAGATAACATATACGTTCATCATTAAACAAAGCTGCAGTCAATATTTAGTGATCATACGAGGACCAACGTCCCGAAGGATAACGAATGCTTAGGGGCTATCTACCGGTCGGTCGCTTAACGAGGTCGTTTGGGAGTAATATTTTCCACTGATTTTTGCCAATTTTACTTCCATTTGTGTTAATTACCTCCAATTTTTGCCTATACACCCACAATTTTTGCCAAAGTTTTCAGTGCGGTGACAAAAGGATAGACGTGATCGAGTTACCTGTCAGGTTGGATAGGTGCTCGCCTCGAGGGATGTCCGAGCCTCAGAGAAATAATGTCCCCTGTCGCCCTACATCCATGGTTAGCCATACCAAGTATGATTGTCCACCCTCACTTACTCCTGTGTGTATGATAGCTCTTAACGCTGTCCGTGGTGCAACACTAAACATAGTACAGTCTCGCTATAGTCTGCCTAGACGTAGGTTTTCGTGTGCAAGACCTTCATATGCAAATCGATTTTTGAACAAATGTAACAAGTATTAAATTCAGATCGACGTAAGAGAAGCTTTGGCTGGCCTTCGATGGAGCCGTGGGTCTGCTGTTAGGCCGTCAGCCGACCGTTGGATGACTGAGGGCTGTTGTCTAAATGCCGGAAGTTGGCTGACGGCTGACGGTTGGCTGACGGCCGGCCGAAATTGTTAAAATTAAACGAATCGGCCGTTGCCTCAAAGTTGATTCAAGAGTTCATTATATAAATTTTATACTAGAGTATGACACTCCATCATGTGCAGGATGTACGGTGTCATATATTATGATGTGGTCATTTTTTGGATTATGCGGCAAGGAATGAAGAAGTGTCTCTAAGGTTTTTTTCGGGGCCATCGAATAACGCAATCTTCTTTGAATATGTGTCAACAATACACTCCAGATCTCCAAAGGGGATTGCGGAACCTCCAAGAAACCAAGAGCGGTTGTCGATGCCTCCGCAAAACAAATTGAAAAAGGTACGCCGATAGTCCACCTGAGAACCTAGATGGCTCCTGTAATCTTTGTCGCGATCGGATAGACCGAAAACCTACAACATCATAGGATAAGGTAAATTATATGAGTATGAACGTGTGTCATAATTTTTATAATTTTACATAAAATTTTTTATAGTGAACTCTTGATATCATTACTTCAATTCTTACTTAGTTACAATACTTTATTATATTTATATGAACGCCAAACGAATTCTATCTTGATCATTGATGACTTTTGCGTTTTATGGCGCTGATGTAACGACTTATATATTGTGAATCTATTAGATAAATTGGATCAGCCTTCAACATAACATATTGCTATAACGAAATTTGCATATATTAAGCATAAAAATTTAATGCTGCTGCCTGAGTGAAATTCCCTTCGTGATAATTTATGTTAATGATATTATAGATATCCTTTGCCGGGGTACCTGAGGCGGTACGCGCTGTAAAAATTTGCCCTTAATCGGTTTACTTATAACGCAGTACAAGTGATAACAGCTCAAAACAAGACGATCCTAACTGAAATATTGTGCTGTTTAACCCGTGCGGTTTAACAGAACAGGCGGAGATTAATACAAATCATTGTACTTGGAGACACGTTGACTAAGCACAACGCATGGGGGAAAATGTCGCGAAATAACAAGGATTACCTATTGCAGTTTAAGACTCGGCACAGAACTTCATCAGATATGAAATAAACGTAAACACTTGGCCTATATGTGATGCATTTTGACTAACTTAATGAATCGAAATTTTATTTATTTGGAACATTTTATGGTATATTCTATTCAATGCATATAACCCACTACAGGCTAAATATAATATCTTAAACACGGCTATTGTTGCTTACAACATAGCATAACTTGGCATGACACACCAAATCAAACAAGTTTTAAAATATTTGGTATTTTGTCTGGCACATATCAATTTGCTGTTGTTGCCTGCACTGTGAATCATGCGCTTTGATTTAGTAATTTACATTATTTTACTCGCGAATACAAACTTTCACCATTTTTGACATATCATTATTCAAGGTACCTTGCCGATGTCAGAGTTCGATCTTGCACTGTTATTGTCTTACAACAGGTGATACATGCATTTATATAGTGATAAAATCTCAAATTAAAAGCGAACTTCGAGTATTTCTATGCGAAAAATAGTTCATTCTATGTTAAAATTATACATACTCACGGGGACGTAAAAAGGTTACCCTACCCCGAGATCATTTCCACATCCATGCGGCCTGCTATTTTGCTCCTCCGGGACCTCGGGACGTCGCCGATGTATGGCTAAAATATGTGTGCTAATTTGCTTGCTAAAATGTTCTGAGAGCCTCTAGTTTGTTAATCCTTTAACACATGTAGTTTTATATGGTAACTTTATATAATACAAAACAGTGCATGGACTCAGTTTGTTGCGTAGCGCACGTTTACCACTAGTCGTTATTGCTGTGGTATAAGTCGCCTTAAAGGTCAGAACAACAGCATAGGCATGACTCAGTGATTAGGAGTGCGGCTATGGGTCAAACAGTCAAATTTAGACTCATCGCGATGACAGTTCAACGCTGGTTGAATGCAAACTAAAACAAGAAGCAACTTTAAAAACAAAACAGATAAACCGCCTAAAAACAGTGTTATACTCGAATGAATGTCTAAAGCGCATATTTTGTATTATATAAAGTATTTGGGTCGCCGATTTCATTTCGCTTAATCTGAAAACTTCAGTAAGCAATTCTAATGTCATCAGTTTTTTAAACAAATGACATGAAGTCCAGCCTTTTGGATTTTAGTGATAGAGCTCAATTAGTAAAATTGAAAATTGTGTAGGATCGCGCAAGTTTTTGGAAAAAACTTGTAATATCTATATATTTCGCTCAATCTGAAGTATAGGCCCACCGCGAGTCGACAACCATGCCTTTGAGTGCACAATAGAAATTCTAATCACTACATCATATGCCAGCTTGAAATTGTTGGCAATTTGCAATATTATTCTAGACAGTGGTTTTACACATTGTTAGTAGTTGGCGCGATAAGTACAGTTGACGGAGGTATTGTAATAAAAATAAATGAATATTGTAATTTCACAGCTTTATTAAAGCTTCAAAAAGCTACCTATTGAAAGTCTTTTAAATAGTGTTTGAAGGTGCATGGTGCTGAAATTCTAGGATAAATTAAAAAGTCATGAAAAACGTGTCACGTGGTACATTGGAAACCACCAGACGAAAATATTAATTATGTCAAAATTAGGGAGAGCAAACTTTACATAATGCACATTATTACGAGGTCACCAAAAAGTTATGACCTATTCTGTAGATTCAGTATTGCAGCAATCCTGTATTAAATATCATACGCTGACGTCACCACCGCCATGACACCACGCCTTTGTATATTGCGACACATAACTTTTAATTAATTAAATATTCAGTAGAAGTAAAGGTAACACCGCAAAACAACGTTCAAATACTAAAGGCTTAAAACACGGGCATAAAACTGAAACTTACATACATATATCTGTCCTAAACTTAATCAATTTTAATATTATTAATGATAAATGAGACAGTCAACACGCCGACGAAAAAGCCGTACAAAACCCGCCTTAACTTCCGATAAACAAGGTATGTTTTAATCTGAGTTTGCTGCACGAATCCGAATGAAAGCAACAACAACAACACTACCAGCATCAGCGATAAACAACAACAATAAAAATGAGTTGAGAAATGTTTTCTTTATTCCTGTTTAGTATTTTGAGCGATAAAACCCAACTTGCGATGATGAGGCTTTTGTAGAAAATATAATGGATTTGGAATAACATCAAGAGTGAAAATAGTTCATCTAAAAAATCATCACTGGACCCCTGTAAAAAATATAGAAGCTGTCACAAAACAGACGATTACGTCAACCGAGTAAGAAAAACAAATTGGCATGTTAGCTAGCCCAGCGTTAGGCCAAGCTAGCTAAATGTGGAGTAATGCAAACAGCGGTTAAAGCACATAATCGTTAATTAATTAAAGGGTTATAGTTTTATATGACTGCGAAGCTCATAATTAAGATAACATTAAGTTTGGCTGCTATCAATTGTCCTACTTACTGCTACTCACGGATAGCTTATCCTCCCGGCTGCCAAATTTATATTTAACCTCTACGTCGATACACATATATCTTATTCTCAAATATGTCCTAGTCTACTAGGCACCTATCGCGGCTAATTTTTTTAATTCTGGACGTAGCAGTATAAACCGTTTAACTCATTTGTTTTCGATGCCACGGCAAGGGCGTCATAGTTCCCTCTCCCCATGATGGTGAAAGCAACGGTGTCCGACCTTACTCCATTCAATTAAACTGTATAGGCAACTGCGTATCGTGCTACTAATGAAGCATTGCAAACAACAGTGTCCGAGGCCCGCATGAAGTAATTAGGCAGTAGTTTCTCCGTTTTTGCATTACACATGAATCCCGTGAGGCCCGAGACCGTCCTAAGGGGAAGGGTGTTGTTGCTGGTTGTGTATCTTTGGCGCAAGACATTATCGGCATATACAATATACATAAGCTCGTAGCAAACTAGCGCTACCATGACATGCAAAATGATCACATGATCATGAGCATAGGTAACTGAACGAGTAA
>JASANE010021891.1:0-20896 GCA_030248225.1 Trileptium ribeirensis
CATCGATTACAAAAAATATATATGGCCTATATACCCAACATCGTCTAAGAGTTGAAGACCCTTAAATATTAGTTTTATTCAACTAACCTAAATCTTATTATTAAAAATGCTAATTACCCCAAACTAATGAGATGGTAGGCTTAGATAAAACCGGAGTTTGGAGCAAATATATACACAGTAATCACTCTACTTCTACGCAATTAGAATTAAAAGTTAAATCAATCACCCTGCTGGCCCATGTTACCTTTAGCGGCCGGACGTTATAACTTTGGAAAAAAGACCAGCTTAGAGTCGGGCTGCAGCCCCCGACTTAGACTTAGTACATGGCTTATATAGGGACCTTAGCTAAGGCTAAGACTAAGGCTTAGGCTTAGTATATCCAGAACGGCATAGCATGCATTTTACTTCCGCCCCTAAAGGTTACATTGGCCAGCCTGCTTATGGCTACACATTTGCTGCAACGACATCGTAAGCGCTGCAATATTGCGTGCTGATTTCGTCTGTTGCAGAAAAATGTATTTTATACTTATTATTTTCTCCCAAATTACCGGGACATATTACAAGGGTCTCCTAGGACCCAAACGGGCATTAGGAAGAGGATTGTATCTAAAAAAATTTCTTACCGGAGTCGGTGTATCACAAACGACACACCGACTAACGTACGGCCGGATTGCCGTACCGGAAACCGGTGCCATCATTGCAGTCATGGGCTCACGGGTCGATAACCAGTACGAATAGTCGTTACGTGAGGCAACATTGCAAACGTTGTTCAAGTTGCAGAACATAAATGGCATTGTTGAAAAGCGACGTAGGCACGAGCCGGGTTCGCCTGTACACCGTTAAAAATAACTTTAATTGGTTTTTGCCGTTTGAAGAATAGTTTTTTATTGTTTGAGACGCAGACAACAAACTTACTAAATACATACATACAAATTTAAGTTTGAACATTCATTCCAGATTTGAGTTGTATAGAAATTATTAATTTTTAAAACCGAAATAATTTAAACTAAATACCGCGATTTTGACACAAAATTAATTGTTTTTGCTCTATTACTCCGTCACCAAAAAGGTTATTATTTATACACCTGAGGGAGCGAACACGTCATATCGTGAATTTTTTATCACATCACTTTAGCAGTTACCATGTTATACAGAAAAGCAAATAAATTCGGCTTGAACTTTCTCAGCCTAAAAATGAGCGGTTTTAAATCAAGGAACAAAGACACAAATTATATTATGTCGTCGGGTAAACACAATTAATGGAAAAAAAAGTTACGGATAACCGTCTATTCGTTCCTGAGCGTAGACGTTATAATGAAATTTTACATTATTTCAGGAAAACTATTTAGTTAATCTCTATTGTAATGAAAAGTTTTCAACGTTGTTTACTCTTGGCGTGGAAATTCTTTGAAAAAGTTATTTCTTTCCTGCAATAAGCCTTATAAAACCCACTATAATAGACAAAAAGTTGTTAATGTCCATGCAGCATATCGCCTAACAATTGTAAACGCCCAATGTCGCCGCACAAATAATTAATGGATACAATTACCTACTGGATAAACCCAACGTTGAACATCACTAATTTTTATGAAGGTATCATTTAGTTAGGACTGGTAGCACTACAGTTCCCAAATTCTTAGGTACAGAGGCACGATGAAGACTGGTTCAATAATCTATGAAAATATTTAATAGTGCCCATAATTAATTTGTGTGTCGTGCAATGTTTGATAACAATTTGAGCCTACGCGAAGAATCGAACCTAGATTGTGTGATTGCAAGCAGCGTACGCAAGCTACTGAGCTATTGGGGAGCACGAGAGAACAGTACAGCACGTTGAAACATATATGACACAAGACAAAGGCAGTTTTAATCCAAAAGCTATACAGTATTTTGGTTAACATTGGAGATTAGTGGATTAGTTTAATCCTATCCTCAGGGGTGTTCTAGGTACCTAACTAAATATCGTTTTTTGTCCTTATGACTAAAGCATCTGATTTGTGCCGAATCAATCGATTATAATAATTATTACCAAGTTAAAAGTTACAGATCCGAACAGTAATAAAAATCCGGCTCGTTTTGGTCTAAAATATAAATTCTGAACACTCTAGTGCCTCGTGTAGGGTACAATTGCTTTTCCTTCAATTATATCCGCCATGATCACTACCAATGTCAATTTTTTGGCACGTCAGTTGACTCAATGCCTAGTTGCATATTCTTACAGAAGCTACAATGGCTTTGATCCAAAATTTGGGTTTATTCAGGTGCGAATGTGTGTGACACAATTGATAAAACTATTAAGTATTTCATTTTAAAGGTCGTAAACATTATGAAAATTAGCCGACTTAGGTGAACTCGTTAAAAAAATGTTTGTCTCGCTGTACTAGTAAGAAAATTTGATTATGAACCAGTCCAAGTTATTATCAGATAATAACAGCAAAATTCAGCTAAATGTATGCCCAACATACAGCTGAAGATCCCAACCCACTCCCCGTCTGGCAAAGACAGTCGCAAGCAATTCCAAAAGCATTTAGGTAAATGGGGTTGCTTAGTTACATTGATATATTTCATTTTGTATATATCGATTTAGTGAGTCCAAGGTGCGGGCTATTTTTGCCTACAACTTGAATAGCATGGTGTACCTATGGTGTAGCAAGGGACTCAGCCACAATTGCTTCGCAGCACCTATGCGTTAAACAGGTACTAGACTTTGGTCTAGGCGGATAAGATGATGGGTGGTGTAAAGAGCAATCATCATGGCCAGCCTACACACAATGCTTCGGCATAATAACCTGGATTGTCACCTAGTGCCAATTGCATGTTTATCCGACTTTATCCGTACCTATTCACCTCATCCAGTGAAACTCATCACTAGAACTGTTCAACACGATTAATGTTTCGTATTACCTTGGGTAATACCCAAGTGTATTAATACTTCTATTATTAGGTACACAGTCCAATCGTCAAAATTTTTTAATAGGCGGCATTAACAAAGGGCCAGAGGGAACTAACCCAAATCCTGCCCAGCGGTGCGTCCGTTTCCTTGGACGTACAAAATCGAATATCCAGTCCATAGCTGATTGGCACTGGGTGGACAAGTCGGCAGCACGGTTGTTTGCGAATGACGAGTGAAATAGAATCCCCGACTTCGGGATAAACCTCCTGGAGGACCAGGATCACCAGGCGGACCTGGTGGTCCAGACCGGCCGGCGTTTCCTTCGAGTCCTGCCAATGGTAAAAAGAAAATTATAAATCCAACATAGTACGAAAGCAAACTCAAAATTAAGAATAAATAAAGAGTGATTTATTTTTAAGTTAGAAACAATCAAGTCAAAATAGTGCTTATACAAAGTTTATTATTTGAATTAATAACTTTTTCACATGGAACATTATAATCTTTAAATGCGCATGAATCGTATCCAATTTAAAACATCTCAAATATAAATTTATTGTTGTCTAAAATTAAGTAAAGACTGGTCCCTTACATTTTCTTCCTAATAGTAAACTTTCGTCTGTGTTGAAAATGGCGAGGCGCACGGGGCTTATGCAAAAGTAAACTTAAGGTGCGCCCCCAACCATCCTCTTTTGACACAATATACAAAACGTTGTTAGCGCACAAAACTCTTATTTCAATAGCCGTATCCAATTTCGACATTTTTCTGTTCCATAACGCCATAAGCTAATGCAATTCGGCTCCTGTACTTTAACACAAATGTGTTCGCGAACATTTTCAAATTATAATGTATGGAATGTGAAACGGACTAATTTCTGTTCTTTAACTCAAAAATGAAATTTGTGTTCAGTGAACAACTGAATGGTAATCGCCTTTGTAAAAAGAGGATGGTAAGGGGTGCAGTTAAGTTTACTCAAGCATTACATAACAGATAACGTTGGCAAATCACTTGGTAAAACTCGTGCAAAGAATATATAACTAAATATATATTTCGTTTCAATTTTTTTAAACATTTTTTAAAGTCAAATTTTCAATAATTTTCTAATTTGTTGTGTTAAAGTCTCAACACAATGTTAATAAGTATTAGGCAATACTTATAATGTATTGTCTACTTCAGATACAAACTTTTTGAAAAAAATACGAAAAATATAAAATGCCGAATAGGTAAAACGTTTGAAGCGGGGATATCATAACAAATCCTTTGAACATTTGTACCTATAGTGATTCCAGGGCGACAATTTAAGACAGGGCAAGATGTTAAAATTAGTAAAGTGTTGCCCTAATTGAAAACTACAGATGAGCTCAGGTAAGTTATTCAACGTCCATGATTGGCTCCAAAGACCGCGCCTGGATTGTAAAAAAACAACTTATATCAACAATTTTTATTTCTCGGCAGTACCAGAGGAAGCTAGTACATCGTGAATATCTTATCTGTCTAACCTTTCAAAAGTGATATATATCTACAGCACCAGAAGTTTGTAGTGCCGGTAAAAAGTGGGGGGGGAGAAGGCCGCTGCCCAAAAGAGGGGCCGCCTTACGGCAGTCCCCTACAGCACCCGCCAAAAACGAAGAACTGATGCCTGCACGATGCTCGTTCACTTAAGGCGTGTTCACACGCTCAAACTTTTTGCTAAAATTTTGAGCTCAAGTTGAATTTTGATTTTAAAGAAAAATTGCGATATTTTAAAATTTGACATCAAAATTTGAGCTCAGACTTTTTCAGGTAATACATCTCATCCATGATCGGCTACAGGAATGTTCATGAAAAGTTTGAACAGTGTTCACACCTTCAAACTTGGGCTCAAATTTTGATCAAAATTTGACCAAAAAGTTTGAGCGTGTGAACACGCCTTTATTAGAAAGGCGACAGCAGAAGCGACGGCTAAAAAGTATCAACTGGGCAGGACACCGAGGCAGTGGGGTCGGCTCAACCAATTCCATCTGACGGCTACATTTCAGTTTTAAGCTGTGGGAAACCTTAACCTGAGCGAATGAAGCAGAGCGCCTCAATGCCGCCGCATGGCTACATCCTTAGGGGATTGTGGGCGGATACTATAGTGCCCGATAACGTTTTTTTAGTCCAAAGCTATATCCCAAAAACATGAGTAAGGAATTCTCCAAGTTGAAAAAATTTGTTCAATCGCTAGGTTATATAGTAGAACAGAATGGAAAAAAGCGTAGTCTACTTATCAGTCAGTTAGACGGTTATAGCTAAGATATTTTTGAAGAAAAATAGCATTTTACCATTTGGTCCAATGCCACCTTTAAATCCAGGACCGCCTGGTAGTCCAGGTATTCCGGGTAGACCATCCGGTCCAGAATCGCCAAACTCGCCCTGAAACGAGGACAATAATGCAAATAACCCCTCATGTAAGAACAAAAGAAAATTGGATCAATTAGACAATATAAAATATTTCTGGAAGTCAATAATAAAGGATTATCGTACTGAGATTCAAATGGCTCACTCTTGTGCCACGTCCAGTATCATGTCGATGACCGCTTTATAATCATATGGTCGGCCCGTGTCAACTTTAGAGGCCGGACGTTGTAACGTTAGAAAAAAGGACAGCTTAGTGGGGGGGGGGGTTCGGGGGCGGTAGCCCCCCGACTTAGGCTTAGGCTTAGTACATGGTTCATATAGGGACCTTAGCTTAGGTTAAGACTAAGGCTTCGGCTTAGTATATCGAGTACGGCATACCATGCATTATACTTCAGCCCCTAACGTTGACATGGGCCATATGGTCTATATGACTAAATTTCTTAAATTGTATGAATGTTTTACCCAATGACCCGACCAGGAAACTCGGCTGCCATTTGGCTCACCTGACAATTCGAAGGTACAAGGCTTACGAGCATGTAAACAGTGACTATAGTCAAACTATTTAAATGCCTGATGCCTTACAAGCGCAAAACGAAGCTTTAACATTGAACGTTTGAAAAATTGTACAAACTATAGTTTAGACATCAACGCAAACCCAGGAGTGTCACTAAACAAGTTTTATGTATGTTTCACAGAATAATGCTTGCTGAAATCGGGTATTTTTGGCTCTCTTACAGACAGCGGTCGACAATCAACGTGTTTTACCAATACCAGTAAGAAACTTTTATCTCTTACACTTAATGGCAATATGGAAAAGTGGTTTATGGCTGATTCAAAGTAAGAGGCTAAGTTTTTTACAAGTAATGAAGTAGTTGCCGGCACCTAAGTCTAATCTAAACCTTCAATCTTCTATATTGTGAGCTGTTTTAGAAGATTAGTCTCTTACAACTGTTAACTCTGCGAAGCAGAAGTCTCCTACATTACAATCAACTATAAAGAAACTGTGGGTTTCAACGGTTTGCTGGAAGTGATTTTACCACCTAACAACTGGTTGCAACGTACGGTATATTTGTCATCTACTCCGAACTGTTTGGAGACAACCTTCTAATGCTTATGCTATTTTAGCCTTTTACAACAGCTCAGTGTAGGAGACTCTTTTTATGTAACAGATAACATAATAAAAGAAATTCTTCTCAGATGCAGTTCATCGCAACATCATAGAAACGACTGAAGAGTAGCCGCTGGTTAGCGGGAGTCGCATGACATCAAAACAAGCTGGAGCTCGTATAAATAAGCGTCGCAACGGGACTGGTGGATTTCTGAACGACTTCTTATCAACAGTCCATCACAACACTATAGAAATTGCACTGTTTCAACATTTGAGATCAAAATTTGAACTCAAACTTTTTTCAGGTGATACATCTCGTCAATGATTGGCTATGGGAATATCCTTGCAATAATTTTGAACAGTGTTCATACGTTCAAACTTGCCAAAAATGAAAAAATACGCTTTCTAATTTTGAGCAAAATATTTGAGCGTGTGAACACGTTTTAACGCTGTGTGTCGTAATTAGTTGTTGTCGAACAACTGCATGCATTAAAGAGATAACACTTACCGGTAAACCATCGGGTCCAGGAAAACCGCGCTTGCCAGGAACGCCAGGAATACCCGGCGCACCGCGTTCACCTTTAGGTCCTACCGAACCCGGAGGGCTGTGATGCGGTTTTACACTTGGCGTAGGTCCAATTGGACCGGGTGATCCAGGATTACCAGGAAAACCATCACGCCCAGGCAAGCCTGGTAGGCCGTCAGTGCCGCGCTCGCCTTTAGCACCTGGCAAACCACTCGAACCGGGGAAACCAGGAGTGCCCGGCTCACCTTTTGAGCCGGGATAGCCGGGATCACCCTAAAATTAGAAAAAAGATTAAACTTTAACAAACTTAATACCAGCGCTCATAGTGAAAATATACATAGTTTATTGTCAAGTTGTAACTGTTGTACAAAGCCATCGTTGTGGTTGTAACTGTTGTACAAAGCCATCGTTGTGGTATTATATAAGTCTATATTTAAGAGTCAATGATTTTAGCAGAATCAGTCGAACAAGCTGTACATAGATTGCTAGTAATATCATTTATTCTCAACGATCCCTCAGAATATGGTGTATAAGATTACTTGATATAAGTCTTTGATATTGTTTTCGTATTTCATCAGGCTGAACATTATTATAAGTTTACACTACTTTGCATTGCTCAGTATGGTTAAATTGGAATTGACATGTAAACGTTTACCTAATAAGCGCCGCGTGTATAACTACTAGTACTTCTCTATATCGGGAACAGGACCACATTTATGATTCTTCAGTACGTGGGAAATTTTTCCTACAATTCCCACGCCAGTTCGAAAATCGTCAATATTAAAGATACTGTTGTAATTTTGGCACCATTCTACTCATCTCGTCAAGGCGTTTCAAAAATGTTTCGGCCATATTTATGCCATTACTTTTCAAATTTTGTGGATTATCAATTGTTTTTAATCGAAAATTGTTGAAATAAAATTTTCCAATAAATTAACATTTTATATACGATTGGAATCGAACTGACGATTTAAGTCGACTAAATATCATTGTTGACACTCAAAACTTGTTTCTAATTTTTGCCTATTTTCCACCGATTTGTGCTCATTTTCACTAATTTTTGTCTATTTTTCTCTATTTTTGGTAATTCAAAATTTGTTTCTAATTTTTGCCTATTTTCCACCGATTTGTGCTCATTTTCACTAATTTTTGTCTATTTTTCTCTATTTTTGGTAATTAAAAACTTGTTTCTAATTTTTGCCTATTTTCCACGGATTTGTGCTCTTTTTCACTAATTTTTGTCTATTTTTCTCTATTTTTGGTAATTCAAAACTTGTTTATAATTTTTGCCTATTTTCCACCGATTTGTGCTCGTTTTCACTAATTTTTGTCTATTTTTCTCTATTTTTGGTAATTCAAAACTTGTTTCTAATTTTTGCCTATTTTCCACCGATTTGTGCTCATTTTCACTAATTTTTGTCTATTTTTTCTCTATTTCTCGTAATTTTTGACAAAATTTTTTAGCACACAGGAGAAGAGCGTCGCGCAATCTTTCAAAAGGGGAACGTCGCTCGCCCCAAGAGGGGGGGGGGCTTGAAGACTCATTGTGATAATACTACCCCCTTTCCCTATGGGTATGTATGGTTAGTATGTCGACTTTTCAATTCCTATTTGCTATTTAACTCAGGGCTCTATGGACTACAAATTCAGCTCTCAATCATTCCGAAAGCTCCTCCCATGTTCGATCGTTGAATGTCCGATTGATTGAGGACCGTTTTGAGAGCTTTTTGATTCAACAACTGTCTTGAGTAAGCAGCATCGTTGGAGATTGCCTGCAATTGACCTACACGGAGTGATCGCAAACGGTACCGGAACATGAACTAAGCATGGGCGGCAGGGCATTTAGTGTCCAACGTACTGTCCAATCCGGCGTCCACTGGGCACAAATGAGCTCGCTCAGGTTTCTACGTATACAGTCAAGTGCATTGCAAAAAGACGCCATACCTAACGCACGGCACGTCTTGAGAATTCCCCAAGGAGAGTTGATTTTTCGGAGGAACGGGAGTGATGTAATATTTACCTGCTTTCTTTTCTCACCCTACGACGTTGTTTTAAGCGGTTTTAACGCAAGTCCCCGGTCGTCGATCAATCACTCTAAACGTTCGTAATAGATTTTTTATTTAATCGTTCGCACTGCCTCCGTACCCTATGGGTCTCTCTAATGAAAATACCCAAAACATTACAATGAGGCATCCGAACCTTCTGGGTCTCTCTAATCAAAATACCCAAAACATTGCAGTGAGGCCTACGAACCCTATGGGCCTCTCAAATGAAAATACCCAAAACATTGCAATGAGGCCTGCGAACCCTATGGGCGTCTCTAATCAAAACACCCAAAACATTATAATGAGGCCTCCAAACCCTATGGGCCTCTCTAATCAAAGTACCCAAAACCTTGCAATGATGCCTTCGAACTATATGGGCCTCTCTAACCAAAATACCCAAAACATTGCAATGAGGCCTTCGAACTTTATGGGTCTCTCCAATTAAAATACCCAAAACATTACAATGAGGCCTCCGAACATATGGGCCTCTATACCCAAAACATTACAATCAGGCTTCCGAACCCTATAGGTCACCCTAATCAAAATACCCAAAACATTACAATGAAGCCTCCAAATCCTATGGGCCTCTCTAATCAAAGTACCCAAAACATTACAATGAAGCCTCCGAACTCTATGGCCTCTCTAATCAAAGTACCCAAAACATTACAATGATGCCTCCGAACGTTATGGCCTCTCTAATTAAAATACCCAAAACATTACAATGAGGCCTCCGAACCATATGGGCCTCTATATACAAATCATTACAATGAGGATTCCGAACCCTATGTGTCACCCTAATAAAAATACCAAAAAATTACACTGAGGCCTCTCTAATCAAAGTCATTACAATGAAGCCTCCGAACTCTATGGGCCTCTCTAATCAAAGTACCCAAAACATTACAATGAGGCCTCCGAACTTTATGGTCTCTCTAATTAAATTACCCAAAACATTACAATGAGGCCTCTGAACCCTATAGGTTACCCTAACCAAAATACCTAATGAGGCCTCTCGCCTGCCGAGCTCTAAGACCCGTTGGCACTGTCAGAAAATTAGAGCAGGGACCCAGATTCCTAGCTTTGAACCGACTCAAGACCATCAAGATACCATGTTTTCACAAGCCACTACCGGTCACGGTCCTCGTCGGCGTTGCACGGAAGGGAAAAACTAGCCCATCATAGGCCAAAAAAAGACGAAAAAGCCTGAAAATATGTAGAAAAACTGGGAATACAAAGCAAAAACCCTGGTGTAAGTTTACTAAAAACAACCGCCACGACTTAAGCACTGACTGCCATTGATACCGAATCGAGACTCTTTCTTTCATACCGCTACGTCTGCCTCCTTCCGTTTTTGGTCCTCCTTAGACCTGCAAAAGCAAGCCAACGTCAAAACTGAAAAACAAAACCTGTTTTGTAGAACCATGCGAAGAGCGTTGCTTGTCAGTGCTGACACCAAGTTATAAGCATATTAATCGTTGGCATAAACAACTAGGCTTTTGAAGGTTGTCATCAACAATTTCAAACCAAATAAAAGCCGAGCATTGTTATATATAGCTATGCTATAACAGTGCGATATTCTATTGAAACGCCTTATTGAGTGAGCAGGATGTCCACGACGCAGGATGTCTCAAAATTTGAGTGTCACTCATAAAGTACTCACAATAGCATGATTATCCTAATTTGAGGTGACACCTTTAAGGTTTCCTTAATGGATAGCATATAATTTCGAATTCATTGCATTACTGCTCTGAATTAGCGCATTTTCTTATCTGTTTTTTAAAATTTTTGGAGTAAACTTTTAATATTTGGTCGTTGAATGAGTTTTAGTATGATCAATATATAATCATGGTACTAATCATGGATAAGGTCATATGGATTGCGAACGTTTTAAATTATATAACATCAGCAAATGAGTTATTGATTTCTGTCTTGGAAATGGTTTTATGGTCTCTTTACCCGAAAACGTTGAATTTTGAGAGAAGTACAAGTACGGATTCCCTTCTGTGGATTATGT
Organism: Trileptium ribeirensis; assembly: GCA_030248225.1. Classification (NCBI taxonomy): domain Eukaryota; kingdom Metazoa; phylum Nematoda; class Enoplea; order Enoplida; family Thoracostomopsidae; genus Trileptium; species Trileptium ribeirensis. The sequence continues at coordinate 10,961 of JASANE010021891.1, forward strand.
GAAAATTTGAGCCAAATTAACAATCATGGCCTGTAATTTCCTATAAAAATATTCCTGAACCACTGCATCTCCAATGCGACTGGCTTGTGGTACTTGTATATAATTTAATCGGAATTCTGTGTTATTCAGTATCAAAATTTCAGTTTCTCCATCATTGATTTATTTTGAGAAAAAAAGAATTATTTTACTGAATCGGGTAAAAACGTGATGTCAGCATCAATACATACTAGTAACTCTATCGAGATTGCAGAACGTAGTGAAGCATAGGTACACCTACGCCTACATCTTTTGCGTGGACATCTAATCAGCTCTCGATAGCATTCGTCGATATGCTATATGTGGACATCACACAATACCAGCACAAGTTACAACAAAACCAACACCGGCAATGAGTTTCCCATGCCCGAAAACCCCCACGTGAAATTTTTCAGCCGCCCAGGACGTCAGAACTAATATTCAAATTTTGGGACGAGGAACCATGAGGATGGATGCTGCGCTGACACCGTTGGGATAGCAAATGTCACTTAATTTATAAATGTTTGTGATAATCCTCTAAGTAAAAATGAGAATTTCATTGGTTTGATATATAAAATTAGAGACAAAAACGAAAATTGTTGAGCTATTTATTACGTGTTTTTCAGGTATTGGTCTAGAAGCATACAGTAGCCATACTGAATTTTGTGGTATATAGCTTAATTCAATGAAAAGTCATGACAAATTATATTTGGTTTAAATTTAGGTTATGCTCAGGTAATTTCGCTACAACCATTACTGAGTTAGCAAATGTAATCGTATTTCAACATATGACACATGTACCGTATATATTTATTTTAACTGAAGCAACCATTTCCAGCTAATAATTGATAACAGCAAAATTACACTAAATTTGCCAAAATCACAGGCTTTTCCCTGGTGTAGATGTTGTTGCTTATTTATTTTTCAAGCTTTCTATCTGATGGTTTACGTGCTATCAATGTTTGAGCCAAACTAATTCTAACCAATGCCAAGTTATAAACAAGAGCACCTCAACCAACAAACTGTTTGTCCAAATATGAAGTTTTGACAACGTTATGGTCTCATGAAGGTCTAATTCGGTTTATATCATTACTACAGGTAAGTTGATTTACGTCACATACATTGAAAAAAATTTAATGCCTGATTTTTGCCCTTACTAGGTTATAGGCGATAACATTTTATCCGAACTGATTTTTGCCTAAAGTAGAAGGTATGTTCCACCACTGCTTGCAAACAAAAGGAGATACAAGCACATAAATTTTCTTGTATGTGCTGTTTTATGATCGCACTGAATGGTAAAAAAATCTACGGAATCCCGCTGGTCCGTTTTTGTGTTATTGGTTTCGCAATAAAAACATTTTTTGTTAGTGCATATCGCAACTGGGCAACAGGATAATCCATCTTAGCATAAAATTATTCAATAATTAAAGAAAAACTACATTGTGCTAAATTTTTGTTGTTTGGTAGCTGTTATCTGGGAGAAACTGCCTGCCGTCAATAGCCATTTCTATGTCATACCCTGTTATTTTATAATGCCCATGCTAATATTTGCCGTAAAGCTCAAAAGGAAAACATTTTATTCCAGAATTAATGCAGGGGTAACTCGCCCGAAGTCACTGTAATCGGAATGCGTTTGCACGAACCGAACACTTATTTTATACGAGATATGAAATAAGCATACGTTAATGCTCACTTGACCCTGGCTACATTGTTCTTCTGACATTTCGGTGATAAATCTCCTTTCTAGATACTTTGACATCTAACTTTTTGTGCGTTGTAAACTGTTCTGAATGGTCACCTTAGTTGAAATAAATCACTGAATTCTCACTTGACCCTGGCTAAATTGTTCTTCTGACATTTCGGTGCTAAATCTGCTTTCTAGATACTTTGACATCTAACTTTTTGCGTGTTGTAAACTGTTCTGAATGGTCACCTTGGTTGAAATAAATCACTGAATTCTACCTTAACCCTGGCTAAATTGTTCTGACATTTCGGTGCTAAATCTGCTTTGTAGATACTTTGACATCTAACTTTTTGTGCGTTGTAAACTGTTCTGAATGGTCACCTTAGTTGAAATAAATCACTGAATTCTCACTTGACCCTGGCTAAATTGTTCTTCTGACATTTCGGTGCTAAATCTGCTTTCTAGATACTTTGACATCTAACTTTTTGCGTGTTGTAAACTGTTCTGAATGGTCACCTTGGTTGAAATAAATCACTGAATTCTACCTTAACCCTGGCTAAATTGTTCTGACATTTCGGTGCTAAATCTGCTTTGTAGATACTTTGACATCTAACTTTTTGTGCGTTGTAAACTGTTCTGAATGGTCACCTTAGTTGAAATAAATCACTGTATTCTCACTTGACCCTGGCTAAATTGTTCTTCTGACATTTCAGTGGTAAATCTGCTTTCTAGATACTTTGACATCTAACTTTTTGTGCGTTGTAAACTGTTCTGAATGGTCACCTTAGTTGAAATAAATCACTGAATTTTCACTTAACCCTGGCTAAATTGTTCTTCCGACATTTCGGCGCTAAATCTGCTTTCTAAATACTTTGACATCTAACTTTTTGTGCGTTGTAAACTGTTCTGAATGATCACCTTAGTTGAAATAAATTACGGAGTTCTCACTTGACCGTAGCTAAATTGCTCGTCCGACATTTCGGTGGTAAATGAGCTTTTCAAATGTTCTGACATCAAAACGGCTGAAAGCGCTATAACTTAATCTTAATATTTACAAAAACAAACTAGTAACCAGAGCTTAGCGTTCTAAAACCAAAATGTATAGTCTAGATAGATATTCCGTGTGGTTTAGCTTGCGGCAACGGTATGAATAAACGCGATACGGCATTTGCCACAAAGGATTGTTGTAGAAAATGTCATCGTTACTTCTCAGCATATTGTATTTAGGTCTGTATTTTTAGATAGAACAACTAAAAAATTCTAAACCTCAAACCTTACTAAATTTGTTAAAACTACTATACTCTAGCGAACAGGATACATCAAATAGGTACTCCAATTTTGGCATTTTGCTTACATCCAAACCAGGTAGACCAGGTCCGCCTGGTAGTCCGTCTTTTCCAGGCAGCCCGGGATCACCTTCTCGACCATCTTTACCCATAAGGCCAGGTATACCGTATTCACCTTTTAGTCCAGGCAATCCATCCGGTCCTAAAATCATAATCGTATTAGTTTCAATACGGTGCACCTCATTAGAATTTGCTTTCTCCTGATTATCTTTATCCTTTTAAGCCGCATATCGCTGAAGCGATAGAAATCCAATGCCATGGTAGAAACGGAACGCTATGCATACGACCGACATCATTGTAACGGGCTGACATTTGAGATGGCGGCTTCCTGTTGACCCATGACGGGGTCAAGTTGGATCAGGTTGGGTAGATATTTAGGCTTTTACCCATAAGACAGCTCCATGTTCTTTTGAAAATCGCTTCGCATAAGTAAGAACGGATTATGTATATTTCGTAACATGATATTAACCCTGGACTCCCATTAGAAGTAAACAAGTCTACAGGATTTCTGTTCGGTTCCACTTGGAGTTTGTCCACTAACAATGGAATCCACTCTTGATCCAGTTATGTTGGGTATCATGGACCATCTATGGGCTACGATGGATTTCACAGTTTAGTTGCTCTATCATTGACAAAATTTCCGTCTCTTTCATCCATTTCTATGCGGCCGAGATTCATCAATATATTCGACAAAGTAGGCCATAAAAGGATGTTTATCAGTTTGCTTTAGATAAAATAGGCCATAAAAGGATGTTTTTCAGTTTGCTTTAGATAAAATAGGCCATAAAAGGATGTTTTTCAGTTTGCTTTAGATAAAATAGGCCATCAAAGGATGTTTTTCAGTTTGCTTTAGATAAAATAGGCCATAAAGGATGTTTTTAGTTTGCTTTAGATAAAATAGGCCATATAACGCTTTTCACTTTGGTTTAGATAAAAAGGTCATAAAAAGATGTTTTTCAGTTTGCTTTAGATAAAATAGGCCATAAAAGGATGTTTTTCAGTTTGCTTTAGATAAAATAGGCCATAAAAGGATGTTTTTCAGTTTGCTTTAGATAAAATAAGCCAAAAAACGATGTTTTTAGTTTGCTTTAGATAAAATAGGCCATATAACGCTTTTCACTTTGGTTTAGATAAAAAGGTCAAAAAGGATATTTTTCAGTTTGTTTTAGATAAAATAGGCCACAAAAGAACGCTTTTCAGTTTGCTTTAGACAAAATAGGCCATAAAAGGACGTTTTTCAGTTTGATTTAGACAAAATAGGCCATAAAAGGACGCATTTCGCTTTGCTTTAGACAAAATAGGCCATAAAAGGATGTTTTTAGTTTGCTTTAGATAACAAAGGCCATAAAAGGATGTTTTTCAGTTTGTTTTAGATAAAATGGGCCATAAAAGAACGTTTTTCAGTTTGCTTTAGACAAAATATGCCATAAAAGAACGCTTTGCAGTTTGTTTTAGACCAAATAGGCCATAAAAGAATGTTTTTAGTTTGCTTTACATAAAATAGACCATAAAAGAAAGTTTTTAGTTTGCTTTAGATAAAATTTCAGTTTGCTTTAGACAAAATAGGCCACAAAAGGAATTTTTTTCAGTTTGGTTTTGACAAAATATACCATAAAAATATGTTTTTAGTTTGCTTTAGTCAAAATAAACCATAAAAGGAGGTTTTTGGTTTGCTTTAGATAAATTAAGCCATAAAAGGATGTTTTTCAGTTTGGTTTTGACAAAATATGCCATAAAAGGTTGTTTTTAGTTGATTGGACAAAATAAGCCATAAAATCTTGTTTTTAGTTCGCTTTAGTAAAAATAGCTTATAAAATGATGTTTTTAGTTTGGTTTCGACAAAATAGGCCATAAAAGCATGTTTTTAGTTTGCGGTAGACAAGATAGTCCATATAAGTTTGTTTTAGATAAAAGAGGCCATAAAATGATGCTTTTAGTTTGCTTTAGGCAAAATATGCTATAAAAACATGTTTTTTAGTTTGTTTAGTCAAGATAGGCCATAAAAAGATGTTTTTAGTTCACTTTAGACAAAATATGCCACAAAAAGCTATTTTAGGTTTAGACAAAATAATAAACTGTCTTAACTGTCATGATTTTTAGTTATAAACTGTCTCTCGATAAAATTTTTCTGATTATGGTCGGTTTCATCTAAAATTTAAGCAGCGGTATCATTGTGAATGAAGTTGGCTTTTGGGAGTACGCGGTATGTGACCGGTACAATTATTGCCATAAAGTTTTTTTAAATCATTTTTTAAAATCGTTTTTCCATCACTGTGTGGCTTAATTGAGTAAAATTGTTACCATTAGATTTATCTCGTCCAGCTGCGTTGAATGGTGAGTTATAAGTCGAATTCCGTGCCGAGTCAAAAACAACCGAAAACTTTTTTCTAAAAATGGTCATAACGTACAGTACCATTGAACTCAGCTAGTCGGATTTAGTCCAAATATTTTCTGATTTCTTGACTCTCCCCTCCCCTGCTTCAGGAGTGTCATAGTATTTATCGTTATTAAGATAGTTTATAAGTTTCACACAAACAAAATTTGTTTCAAATCGTAAGCTTAGGTATATATGTCTTCGGTAACGCACCAAATCTGTGTAATAATGTAAATAATTGTTATATATATACAAAAAGTTGTAAACTTATTAAATTTTAATTCACACTGCTTCTAAATAGCTCGCATTGTGGAGTGTTGTGTTACGCTAACCGTGTTTGTCGTGTGATGTATGATTACACGTGCGCTGATATTCGATCGCTGTGAAGTTCCTTAAGAAACCAAGCAATAGCTCCTAGATATGTCGTTGACATGCGTGCCATTTATTTGCGATTATATAGTCGCGATTCGAATACTGGCGCAGGCATGAATTGCACGATACACAAATTATTCAGACATAAACGGACATAAACTGCGTTTACTGTCTTTGATGTAATGCGCGAGTAAACTTATGTTGACCCTACCAATCATCCTATTTTGTAATTTTACATCAAAATTGTTACGCAAACTTGTTTGGTCAATCAAAATTTACCGAGAAATTGTTCTCGAAAACACTGCTCTACGAGGAGGTCTTGTCATTTTGAGTAGACAATAATTCGAGTAAAATGAACGAAATTTTTGAGAGCGAAAATTTGATGAATTTCAATTAAGCGGTTTTGTTAGCGAACACCAAGAGCTTTACGATAGGATGGATTTGATTATGACCTCAATTTTTCATTTCATCTGTTCGCGAACATTGAATAATGTATATGCCAACTATATATAGATTAGATATATATAATCTATATAGATTAGGAAGCCAAATTTCTGCAAACTGAAAATCGTCAAAATTCTGTTCGAGCACAAAGGACAAGGAATAATTTATGGCACTTGGATTTGATTTTGCAAATTTTCGGTCATTTTAGCATTTTTCTGTAACAGTGGTTGGTGATTAGACGCAGGCTATTAACAAAGTAGAATCGTTGGTGCGGTCACCTTAAGTTTGCTTGTAGATAACTATTTTCAACAAACTGTGTTAAATCACAATTCGCATAAATTCACACCAGGAATAAGAGGATCGCTATTTTATTCAGAACCAAAACAACATAGCTCTGACCTGTATCTTAAAGACAAAAAGTACTACTTCAATGTTGAATACAAGTTTATTACAATAAGCCTTATACGCTACAAAAAAACTTTATGAATTTCAGCATTGATTCAAGAGAAGGTTAAATACCACCGATTTGTGATACCAAATCCTTTGCTTTTAGCAAACGATATTTAGATTAAAACGAAGCGTTTTATATAAGTTTGCCTTCAAAAATACAGCTTTCCTTTGACCCTTCTAGTTAAGTACCACCGATTTGTGATACCAAATCCTTTGCTTTTAGCAAACGATATTTAGATTAAATCGAAGCGTTTTATATAAGTTTGCCTTCAAAAATAGAGCTTTCCTTTGACCCTTCTAGTTAACGTATCTGCAGTAATCCTATTTCTAACGGTATACATACCCTACTCCAAGTTTGTTATATTAGATTCGAGCTTAGCCTAAGCGTCAACCTGAGCCCAAAACTAATATAAAATAGTAATATCTGCAACGCTAAACCTGATTAGTTTGGATAGCTAAGGTTTGCTAACCTGGTGGTCCTGGCGGTCCATCATCACCACGGCCTCCAGGGAGACCAGGCAAACCATTGTCGCCTTTACCACCGGGAGAACCCGACAAGCCTGGTCGACCAATGTCGCCGGGTTCGCCTTTGAAGCCAGGCGTTCCTGGAAGGCCTGGCGGGCCGTCAAGTCCTGGATTGCCCGGTATTCCAGCAATGCCTAAAATGCAAATATAGTAATGTGACAAGTGATAAGTAAAATGTATTTCTCACTTTAACTGCACATATTCTTTATGTTGAGAAATAAATAGCTGTACAATTTAAAAATACAGTAAGGTCGGTGGGCGCTTATAATGAAATTATAGCTGGAAACGTATCAAAACATTCACAAAGGCATTTTTCCAATATTAACATTTAGCTTATCCACAACTTAACCGAAACCAAATGAGCATTTTACTGAAATAGAATTTCCATTATAAACGCGTAGCAACAAAAAAAACGCACTGCACTGTATATTTAAATTTTTGCCATATCGTCGACTTATAAAAATTGTATATTTTGTGCCAAAATGTGTAAATTTGTCATATAAACAATCTAATAATGATATATTTGTTGTCTAATCTTCTCGCTAAAGCCCCATAACCACCTCCCCGCGCTGGAAGGGGAACATCTACCCGCCGCTCCTATTAAACCGACGCATCCTAGACACCAATGACTAGTCCATCGCAGAGGGTACGCACCCCCACCCCTTCCTCCCGGGGCATTAAAGTCATGCAGAAAATTCTACAGGCAAGGCACTTAAGGAAATGGAAAAAAATTATGCCGAACAATTGAGGAGAATGGAGAAAATTAATGATTACTCGCCTGCTCTACGACAGATCCACTGCGCACCTCAAATCCCCGCTGGAGCTGCACACTGCCACTTAAGGAAATGGAAAAAATTGAGCCGAACAATTGAGGAGAATAGGGAAAATTAATGATTACTCGCCTGCTCTACGACAGATCCGCTGCGCACCTCAAATCCCCGCTGGAGCTGCCCACAGCCACTTAAGGAAATGGAAAAAAAATTATGCCGAACAATTGAGTAGAATGGAGAAAATTAATGATTACTCGCCTGCTCTACGACAGATCCGCTGCGCACCTCAAATCCCCGCTGGAGCTGCCCACAGCCACTTAAGGAAATGGAAAAAAATTATGCCGTACAATTGAGAAATGGAGAAAAATTAATGATTACTCGCCTGCTCTACGACAGATCCGCTGCGCACCTCAAATCCCCGCTGGAGCTGCCCACAGCCACTTAAGGAAATGGAAAAAAATTATGCCGAACAATTGAGGAGAATGGAGAAAATTAATGATTACTCGCCTGCTCTACGACAGATCCGCTGCGCACCTCAAATCCCCGCTGGAGCTGCCCACAGCCACTTAAGGAAATGGAAAAAAATTATGCCGAACAATTGAGGAGAATGGAGAAAATTAATGATTACTCGCCTGCTCTACGACAGATCCGCTGCGCACCTCAAATCCCCGCTGGAGCTGCCCACAGCCACTTAAGGAAATGGAAAAAATTATGCCGAACAATTGAGGAGAATGGAGAAAATTAATGATTACTCGCCTGCTCTACCCCAGATCCACCGTGCACCTCACATACCCGCTAGAACTATCCACTGCCACTTAAGTCGGTTTACCCTGGACCCCTTTGGCCTAAGTACAAGTATATGCATTAGTGTAGTGAATACACTAAAATGTAATGTATTCAATGCAGGTGTTACGATAACCGAACGGCGTACACCGATGATGTCTCTGGTAGTTTTGAACAGTTTTCCCGAAGGAAACTAATTTACATTTCACAAAATTTTCGTTCAATTATAACAAAGTTTATAGCTCATTAATGAAATTATTTCACATGTTTTGTCTTGCTGTGTTATTAATGCTCAACTAAGCCAAGTTTTCAAAAAATCTAACGCTTATTAATACGTGAGTCCACTTTAGGTGCGTACACCGGTGTTATTCTTTTGTTAAAATCACAAAATGCATCGTCATTTTAGCGAAGGTAAACAAGGGATTTGCTATGTACTAAAGAATTTGAGTACCCGCACATTTCTCCATTTCGCACGGTTGTCCGCGTTCACGAAATGACATGCTGAATAAGACAGCTATGTTCGTGGTTTATGTGTGTACTGTAGTATACGCAAAAAATGCAATTACCAATCGCGTTTCCAGTATGCGCGGTCTGAACAATGCGATGCTAAATCGCACAAAAATACCAAAATTTCCAGAATCTGACCATTTTTGGGCAAATGCGGCTTTGGGGAGGGATAATGACATAGGGCTGGGACAGCGCCTATATGTTGCTGCATCACAAATCTTTGCTCCGCGTACATAAGCGAAAAATCATTTTTCGCGTACACTCATCACTTTTACAATCCTGAACTGACGTAACAAAGAAACAACCTAAGTATACGCACCTAAAGTGGACTCACGTATTAATAAGCGTTAGATTTTTTGAAAACTTGGCTTAATGAGCATCAGTACATAGATAAAGACAAAACATGTGAAATAATTTCATTAATGAGCTATAAACTTTGTTATAATTGAACGAAAATTTTGTGAAATGTAAATTAGTTTCCTTCGGGAAAACTGTTCAAAACTACCAGAGACATCATCGGTGTACGCCGTTCGGTTATCGTAACACCTGCATTGAATACATTAGTTTTAGTATCTTTCACTCACTAATCATATATCTTTGTACTTAGGCCAAAGGGGTCCAGGGTAAACCGACTTAAGTGGCAGTGGATAGTTCTAGCGGGAGCAA